>WNWK01051625.1:0-12429 GCA_009830355.1 Cherax destructor
GGCCAGTAGGCCTGCTGTAGTGTTCCTTCTTTCTTATGTTCTTATGCAAAAAAGCATTACTTTAAATTATTGAGCACTCATAACTGCTCCAGTTATGATGTCAATATTGCTTTGGTTTCTCTGTATTCTCGTCTTGGTCTTTTATCATTTGGTTGCGGGTTGTATATTCTGCAATTACTACTATGAGTCCCCTGTCTCACCTAAGCCCTCAATGAAGTAGTGTCTTTTAAAAGTTCCACTAATTTCTAATTAGCAGTGCCACTTCTCTGCCTTCTCTGTTTGCTCTCTTTCCTTATCACCTGATATCCAGCTGGAAATATAGCATCTGACATCATGTAGCTAAACTTTGCCTCTATGATAGGAATGATGTCTGGTGTTACTTTAGCTATTCGTTCATTCAGTTCATGACTCTTCTTTGATAGTCCATATGCAACTGTTTGCCACATTCTTAGCATGCGTTCCCTTATACATTGGTTTTAGCTGTCTGCTCCCTCTGTATGTTGCTCATATGACAAGTGTATGTCAGATGAGCAAGCAAGCGTGTGTGTCTCCATTGGAGATGTGCTTAGAGAAAGAGAATGGATTAGGGGGAGATAACTCGAGAGGGGGTTGATGATAGTGTTAGTGCTGAGATGGTGGGACAGCAAAGGGTTGCCCAGAGTTGAGCTCTCTTGGAAAGGGGTCGGGGTCATTTCTGGAAAAGTCCCTTGAGGTTGTGATTTCCCTCCTCCCGGAGCCTCCACGGCGTGTGTCAGGGTTCAGTTCCCGGCAAGGGTAGAGACATCGGGCGTGTTTCCTTACAACGGTTGTCTATGTTCCCCATCAGTAAAATGGGTACCTGGGTGTTATTCGGCTGGTGTGGGTCGCATCCTGGGACAAAACTGACCTAATTTGCCCGAAATACTCAGCATAACAAGTGGCTTTCTATATAATAGTATGTCATTGATGTCAGCTAGGACTGTATACCTTGTACATGTAATTGTAGTAAATACAGATATTATTATTATTATTATTATTATTATTATTATTATTATATGGAATCGCTCTAATTAACCCCAGCTTTTGAATCATTACTACTCCATGTTCCTCGTGGTACTGCTTTTACCAATTTATTCACAGCCGATTAATATACCTTTACTGTTTCTTGTACGTCGCCCTAGGCCAAATATCGGGATAAACGCCTAAACACTGCCAATAAAAATGTTCTGTTTCTCTGTGCGTGTGTATGCGTGCGTGTGTGCGCGTGTTAGTATGTATTGTGTACACATGGTAGCAGGCCGAGTCATAGCTCTTGACCTGCTTATTTAAGTTTGTCTATGTAACGCTTTGCGTGTCTTCTGTTACTGTCTTCTGCTCTGTCTGTCTGTCTGTCTCTTCTGCTGTCTTCTGTCTTCTGTCTTCTCGTCTTCTGTCTTCTGTCTCTTGTCTCTCTCTGTCCTCTCTGTCTCCTCTGTTTTCTGTCTCTCTGTCTCTCTCTGTCTCTCTCTCGTCTCTCTCTGTCTCTTCTGTCTCTCTGTCTTCTGTCTCTCTCTGTCTCTCTTCTGTCTCTCTCTGTCTCTCTCTGTCTCTCTCTGTCTTCTCGTCTCTCTCTGTGTCTCTCTGTCTCGCTCTCTGTCTCTTCTGTCTTCTCTGCTCTCTCTGCTCTCTCTGTCTCGTCTTCGTCTCTCTGCTCTCTTCTCTCTATTTCTCTCTGTCTCTCTCTGTCCTGCTTCTGTCTCTCTCTGTCCTCCTGTCCTCCTGTCCTCCCTCCCTCTGTCTCCTCTGCCTCTCCTTCTGTCCTCTCTCATGTTCTTTTTGCTTGTCTTTGTTCTCTCTGTCTCTCTCTGTCTCTCGTCTTGTTCTCTGTCTCTCTGTCTCTCTTCTGCTCTCTCTGTCTCTCTCTGTCTCGTCTCTCTCTGTCTCTGCTCTCGTCTCTCTCTCTGTCTCTCTCTTCTGTCTCTCTCTGTCTCTCTCTTGTCTCTCTCTGTCTCTCTCTCTGTCTCTCTCTGTCTCTCTCTCGTCTCTCTCTCTGTCTCTCTCTCTGTCTCTCTCTCTGTCTCTTCTCTGTCCTCTCTGTCTCTCTCTCTGTCTCTCTCTCTGTCTCTCTCTGTCTCTCTCTCTGCTCTCTCTCTGTCTCTCTCTCGTCTCTCTCTGTCTCTCTCTCTGTCTCTCTCTCTGTCTCTCTCTGTCTCTCTCTCTCTCTCTCTGTCTCTCTGTCTCTCTCTCTGCTCTCTCTGTCTCTCTGTCTCTCTCTCTCTCTCTCTCTCCTCTTTCTCTCTCTCTCTCCTCTCCCCCTTATTCCCCTACCTTTCCCCTATCCCCCTCCTCCCTACCCCCTCCTCCCTCCTTCTTCCCTCCCTCCCATATTTTTATTAAGCTGTGTAGTTACATTTTTGACTCGTGCAAATAGAGCATCAGTTTGTGCCAGTTTACCAACGACTGACTCTTCTGATAGGCTTTAAACATCCAACACAGGTCTATCCTTCCTAGAAAAAGGTTCGGCTTTTTTTTTATTACTTGTTCACGTCAATTTAAAAAAAATGGGGTCTAATTTCTATTTGATAAATTAAAAATGCCTGTTTTAATAGAATTCAAATTTTCAGTGCTGGAGTATTTTCCAGAACAAAAGATTCGCAGTTATGTACCAATTCCCCAGATTTATTAAACAAATTGAGATATTGGTTTCCATACGATAATTGGAGAATGTATCTTGTGATCGATTATATACATTCCAAGCAATTGTATGTTTGAGGAACATTTGGATTGGTTTTGGGTTGCCTAGGGGGCTAATTAACCAATTTTATTGAAGAAAACTATCATAATTTCATTACTGATCGGCTTCAGATCTTCAACGCTGGTGTATTATACTTAGAGGAAGGTTCATATTGCAACAAATTATTTTCCCTCTATAGATTGAACACCTACAACTCCTGAGGATGTCGAGCTTCAGGCGCAAGACTTTATGAGTGTGGAGCTAAAACCTTTGGCCCTCTTCAATGTGTTGATCTCCTGAACCTAGACCCATTTGTAGGATTGCATTGAAGCTCCTGATACCCTGTAAGAGTTGATCTGAAGCTCCCAATGCCTCTTCATGATTTTAAAATATAACTAATATGCCTCTTGCGTGTATTAGGGTGCTGAGGGCTGGTGCTATAAGGTACATAGGGAATACTTTACTTGGATCGCGCACCAACTGAAACACATCTATCTAGAGTGTTATGGGTTTCATACTGGAGATTGGAGGAGATAGTAGAATAAAGAGGACTTTGAAATGCGCTAAAGCACAGGATCAACTCTTAGCCACTAAAATTAAGAGTAAATAATTATGATTTTTAACTGTGATATTGTTTTCCAGAAGTATTACGATCTTCCGTTTCCTTATTTGACTGTACACTGGTCAAACAAGACGTGACAGTTGAGTGCCCACTTCCTGTACTCAGTCTTGTACATCGGCATGACCTTCCCCAGTCTCCAGACACTTGGTACTCTGGTTTATTTTAGTGGTTATTATGCATTAAATTTAATATACTTCGATTTAATTTATCACAGTCTAAAATGATATTATTGTTACCATCCGGAAATTAGAAATTGTGTTCGTATCCCAGTGATTGTGATACCATGTTTGTTTTTTTATGGTAGTAAATCCTAGTGAACTGACTAATTAGCGATTATATTCAGTAACAATGATATTATTATCAGTGTTTTGGTAAAAATCTTCAAGCATTAGATTAATATATTTTTGATATAGCTAATAAATAGAAATCCCCGATGGTGGATCCTCAAGTGATGCTAAAATTGTCTTTTCTTTTTTGTCATTATTTTCGTCCTCCAACTTCTCGTTTACATTTCGCTTACACTCCAACAGCACATCAATCCATGAAATCCACCTCCCTCTACTTTCTATATCATGCTGGCACAAACATGCTCAATGCTCAGGTTCCTAACACTTAAATCCTCTTGTCATCTGCCTCTTCCATTCACCCCTTCCAGGGATGACGGCATACATGCTAGGTGTGTGCAGAAGTGTCAGTAACAGCTGGTAACGGCTATTTTTACGGTATCGGTTAAAAAAACAGCCGATATCAGTCGATACCTTTAAAATTATTAATAATACATGTACGCTTAAAAATATCATCAATAACACTACCTCACGATTGTGAGTGGTACTCATTCTCTCTCTCTCTCTCTCTCTCTTCTCTCTCTCTCTCTCTCTCTCTCTCTCTCTCTCTCTCTCTCTCTCTCTCACGCACACTATCGACAGTTGTATTTGAGAACCAGTAACTAATACAACAGACCAATCAGTAATTACATCATCTCAGAGAAATTAAGGCTTTTAACCATTCTGTGTTATTTAGTGCCACTTGTGCAATAAGCATTACCTTATATACTGAACATAGTCATAATTTTAAAAATATAAATACAGGAATTGTATTAGTATCGGCCGAAAATGGGGTATCGGTATCTATAAAAATTTTGGTATTGTCCCATCCCTAATATTTTTTTTTTTTTTTTTTATTAACACATCGGCCGATTCCCACCAAGGCAGGGTGGCATGAAAAAGAAAAACTTTCATCATCATTCACTCCATCACTGTCTTGCCAGAAGGGTGCTTTACACTACAGTTATAAAACTGCAACATTAACACCCCTCCTTCAGAGTGCCGGCACTGTACTTCCCATCTCCAGAACTCAAGTCCGGCCAGCCGGTTTCCCTGAATCCCTTCATAAATATTACTTTGCTCACACTCCAACAGCACGTCAAGTATTAAAAACCATATGCCTCCATTCACTCCTATCAAATACGCTCACACATGCTTGCTGGAAGTCTAAGCCCTTGCCACAAAACTTCCTTTACCCCCCCCTCCAACCTTTCCTAGGCCGACCCCTACCCCGCCTTCCCTCCACTACAGATTTATACACTCCGAAGTCACTCTGTCTCGTTCCATTCTCTCTACATGTCCAAACCACCTCAACAACCCCTCCTCAGCTCTCTGGACAATCGTTTTGGTAATCCCGCACCTCCTCCTAATTTCCAAACTCGAATTCTCTGCATTATATTCACACCACACATTGACCTCAGACATGACATCTCCACTGCCTCCAGCCTTCTCCTCGTTGCAACATTCATCACCCATGCTTCACACACATATAAGAGCGTTGGTATAACTATACTCTCATACATTCCCTTTACTTCCATAGACAAGGTTCTTTGTCTCCACAGACTCAAGTGCTCCACTCACCCTTTTCCCTCATCAATTCTATGATTCACCTCATCCTTCATAGACCCATCCGCCGACATGTCCACTCCCAAATATCTGAATACATTCACCTCCTCCATACTCTCTCCCTCCAATCTGATATCCAATCTTTCGTCACCTATTCTTTTGTTATCCTCATCACCTTACTCTTTCCTATATTCACTTTCAATTTTCTTCTTTTACACACCCTACCAAATTCATTCACCAACCTCTGCAGCTTCTCTTCAGAATCTCCCAAAGCACAGTGTCATCAGCAAAAAGCAACTGTGACAACTCCCACTTTGTATTTGCTTCTTTATCTTTTAGCCCAACACCTCTTGCCAAGACCCTCGCATTCACTTCTCTTACAACCCCATCTATAAATATATTGAACAACCACGGTGACATCACACATCCTTGTCTAAGGCCCACTTTTACTGGGAAATAGTCCCCTTCCCTCCTACACACACTAACCTGAGCCTCACTATCCTCATAAAACTCTTCACTGCTTTCAGTAACCTTCCTCCTATTCCATACACCTGCAACATCTGCCACATTGCCCCCTATCTACCCTATCATACGCCTTTTCCAAATCCATAAATGCCACAAAACATCTTTACCCTTATCCAAATACTGTTCACCTATATGTTTCACTGTAAACACTTGGTCTACACACCCCTACCTTTCCTAAAGCCCCTTGTTCATCTGCTATCCTGCTTTCTGTTTTACTCTTAATTCTTTCAATAATAACTCTACCATACACTTTACCAGGTACACTCAACAGACTTATTCCCCTATAATTTTTGCACTCTCTTTTGTCCCCTTTGCCTTTATACAAAGGAACAATACACGCTCTCTGCCAATCCCTAGGTACCTTACCCTCTTCCATACATTTATTAAATAATAGCACCAAACACTCCAAAATTATATCCCCACCTGCTTTTAACATTTCTATCTTTATCCCATCAATCCCAGCTGCCTTACCCCCTTTCATTCTACCCACTGCCTCACGAACTTCCCCTACACCCACAACTGGCTCTTCCACACTCCTACAAGATGTTATTCCTCCTTGCCCTACACACGAAATCACAGCTTCCCTGTCTTCATCAACATTTAACAAATCCTCAAAATATTCTCTCCATCTTCCCGATACCTCTAACTCTCCATTTAATAACTCTCCTCTCCTATTTTTAACTGTCAAATCTATTTGTTCTCTAGGCTTCCTCAACTTATTAATCTCATTCCAAAACTTTTTCTTATTTTCAACAAAATTTGCTGATAACATCTCACCCACTCTCTCATCTGCTCTCTTTTTACATTGCTTCACCACTCTTTTAACCTCTCTTTTTCTCTCCATATACTCTTCCCTCCTTGCATCACTTCTACTTTGTAAAAACCTCTCATATGCTAACTTTTTCTCCCTTACTACTCTCTTTACATCATCATTCCACCAATCGCTCCTCTTCCCTCCCGCACCCACTCGCCTGTAACCACAAACTTCTGCTGAACACTCTAACACTACATTTTTAAATCTACCCCATACATTTTCGACCCCATTGCCTACACTCTCACTAGCCCATCTATCCTCCAATAGTTGTTTATATCTTACCCTAACTGCCTCCTCTTTTAGTTTATAAACCTTCACCTCTCTTTTACTTACTGATTCTATTTTCCTTGTATCCCATCTACCTTTTACTCCCACTGTAGCTATAACTAAAAAGTGGTCTGATATATCTGTAGCCCCTCTATAAACATGTACATCCTGAAGTCTACTCAACAGTCTTTTATCTACCAATACATAGTCCAACAAACTACTGTCATTACGCCCTACATCATATCTTGTATACTTATTTATCCTCTTTTTCTTAAAATATGTATTACCTATAACTAAACCCCTTTCTATACAAAGTTCAATCAAAGGGCTCCCATTATCATTTACACCTGGCACCCCAAACTTACCTACTACACCCTCTCTGCATGTTTCTCCCACTTTAGCATTTAGGTCCCCTACCACAATTACTCTCTCATTTGGTTCAAAAGTTCCTATACATTCGCTTAACATCTCCCAAAATTCTCTCTCTCTCCTCTACACTCCTCTCTTCTCCAGGTGCATACACGCTTATTATGACCCACTTTTCGCATCCGACCCTTATTTTAATCCACATAATCCTTGAATTTACACATTTATATTCCCTCTTTTCCTTCCATAACTGATCCTTCAACATTATTGCTACCCCTTCCTTAGCTCTAACTCTCTCAGATACTCCTGACTTAATCCCATTTATTTCTCCCCACTGAAACTCGCCTACCCCCTTCAGCTTTGTTTCGCTTAGGGCCAGGACATCCAACTTCTTTTCATTCATAACATCGGCAATCATCTCTTTCTTATCATCCGCACTACATCCACGCACATTCAGACAACCCAATTTTATAAAGTTTTCTTCTTCTCGTTTTTAGTAGATTTGTACAGGAGAAGGGGTTACTAGCCCATTGCTCCCGGCATCTTAGTCGCCTCATACGACACGCATGGCTTACGGAGGAAAGATTCTTTCCACTTCCCCATGGACAATAGAGAAAATAAAAAGAACAAGAGCTATTAAGAAAAGAAGAAAAACCTAGATGTGTGTATGTATATATATGCATGTGTATGCCAGTGTAGTGTGACCTAAAGTGTAAGTAGAAGTAGCTAGATATACCTGTTATCCAGCGTGTTTATGAGACAGAAAAAGACACCAGCAATCCTACCATCATGTAAACAGTTTCAGGTTTCTGTTTCACAGTCACCTGGCAGGACGGTAGTACCTCCCTGGGTGGTTGCTGTCTACCAACCTACTACCTACCTACCTATATATATATATATATATATATATATATATATATATATATATATATATATATATATATATGTCGTACCGAATGGGTGAAACTTGCGATTTTGCCTTAAATAGCAACGTTCTTCTTGCCGAATAAGGCAAGCAAAAATTTGTGTATACAAATATTTCTCTAAAATCATTCTGATCCTAACGAAAAAAAATATATTTCATTGTGCTTGTTTATTATTAAATTCTTGTAACTTATGTAAAATATATTTAGTTGAATTAGGCTAAATTAAATTGCGCTTGTTATAATAAGGTTAGGTAAGTTTTCTAAGGTTCTTTTGCTACAAAATTATTAATTTTTACATTAACATAAATGAAAAAAAAATATATTTAAAAGTGTAAGAGATTTTTTTTAAAAGTACGTAATTTTAAATGAGCTCTTTCTAATTGACAAATTTTACCTATTCGGCACGACATATATATATATATATATATATATAACAGCAACAAGGAAGGGGGAGGAGGAATATAGTTGCTTAAAGCCTTTCGTGCTGCAACAGCAAGCACATCTTAAAGGACCAACACAATGAATGGAATTGAATTTGCAATCTGAGCGAGAGCCCAAGGTGAAGCGTTCCACCCGTTGTGTCATCTAGAAAGAGCAGGTCGAGGCGGCGCCAGCTGTTCGCTTCTCGGTATAAATCAAGGTTGTATAACACACATTACGTGATATTAATGATCCAAGGTCTCACGGTTTAAGTTTACAGTTAATTTAATAGATCAATAATAAGCGCAGCTCTGTGTTTGACAACCTGCTGGGAGTCTCGTTTTGTTCAATAAATTTTTATTTTAGTGCATGAATTATAGCTTAAGTCAATTGAACCCATTGTTTCTTGTGGAAACTCACAGGTAGACATGTTTAACCAGGCTGAACTATTTACTACAAGAATATGTCAGGAACTTCAGAAAGAAGCAAAGGCACTTTACTTTATGGTTAAAGACAAATAATTTTTTATTGCATAACTGAACTATATGCAACAAAATGAAGGAAAAGGCAAAGTTGATCTGTTTTCAAGGAAACTGATTTTTTAAGAGTAAACGACCAAAAACAGCATCAATAGCTTGTCAATATGACCTAATTAAAATGTTGTACCCAACATACAAAGGCTTATTTTACTTTAAACGGGACTGCATAGATGCATGCAGTAACATGGAACACATGGAACTCGTGTAGTTGCTCTGTGTCACTCAGAGAGAGAGAGAAGAGAGAGAGAAAGAGAGAAAGAGAGAGAGAAAGAGAGAGAGAAAGAGAGAGAGAGAGAGAGAGAGAGAGAGAGAGAGAGAGAGAGAAAGAGAGAGAGAGAGAGAAGAGAGAGAGAGAGAGAGAGAGAGAGAAGAGAGAGAAGAGAGAAGAGAGAGAAAGAGAGAGAGAGAGAGAGAAGAGAGAGAGAAGAAGAGAGAAGAGAGAGAGAAAGAGAGAGAGAAGAGAGGAGAAGAGAGAGAGAAAGAGAGAGAGAAAGAGAGAGAGAAAGAGAGAGAGAGAAAGAGAGAGAGAGAAGAGAAGAGAGAGAAGAGAGAGAGAGAGAGAAGAGAGAAGAGAAAGAGAGAGAGAGAAAGAGAGAGAGAGAAAGAGAGAGAGAGAAGAGAGAGAGAGAGAGAGAGAGAGAAAGAGAGAGAGAAAGAGAGAAAGAAAGAGAGAAAGAAAGAGAGAAAGAAAGAGAGAAAGAAAGAGAGAAAGAAAGAGAGAAAGAAAGAGAGAAAGAGAGAAAGAAAGAGAGAAAGAAAGAGAGAAAGAAAGAGAGAATGGAACCAGTAGTGGCGCCACTTTCCACACCAGGGAGAACGAATAGTCCAACACAAGTTGTTCACAATCACTGTGACCTGCCGGAAGACTTGGGTATTAAGCATCAACTTTTATAATGTTCATACTGACGTACTGCATCGAGAACAGTCAGGAGAATTTGTAAAGTCTCCAGGTTTGTTATAAACAATTGCCTTGGTTAAAAATTAATTAAGCCTACGGAAGCCTTGCCTTATATTAAACAAAATTGCTTAGCATATTTTTATAATCGCAGATTCGAAGATTTTCTTTACAAACTCTAAAGAATTTGGAGCTATAATGTGAGTTTCAGACCATGGGACAAGATTGCTGCATAATCTGACTTTATTAAATATTGTGTTCGACTCTTGCGCTGTCCGAATCGAGTAATCGTGTTGTGCTAACTTATGTTTCAGCAATTTTCTTGTCTGGCCAACATAATATTGCAACCACTATCAGTAACGTTATATACTACTACTGTGTTTATATGGAAATTCTTGATTAGTATGTTCTTCACTGTCCCCATATTCTTAAATATTACATGCTTGGTGAATCTCTAAGAGCATCAGGTAACGTCGTTAAATTTTCAAATGGGAGAACTCGTATTTGTTCTTGACGGTGTCACCGTAGGTTCAGTCCTATAATAAACTCCCCTTCCTGGACGTCCTGATCAGCCAAATTAAGAAGAACTTTAAGTTTACAGAATACAGAAAGTTTAGAAACGTCTGGTAATATATTCATGACTATTCAAAAGACAAAGGGAATATGTTCCTGAGAGCTTAGTGTATTCACACCCCTGTTTCCTGGATGAGGAAATTGTGAAAATTTTATAAAATTGCAAGAAAACTATAGGACTTCCTCTTTGTACATTATCATTTGTTTTTAACTATAATGCAAGGGCCCTCTGATTATTTCTAACACTCGTAATATATTCTTGCAGTAAACATATCAGCCTGATTAATCATGTGTACCTGTGAGCTAACACAAATGACAATAGAGATGCGAGGTCATAACGACTATTGATTGATAGTATGTTATTAAGTCATTTGAGGATGATTCATGTAGTTTTAATGCATGCACAAGAGTAGCAGAAACTTGTCACACATAACGGTACTCCTGGGAGGTTGTCACACATAACGGTACTCCTAGGAGGTTGTCAAAGATAACGGTACTCCTGGGAGGTTGTCAAAGATAACGGTACTCCTGGGAGGTTGTCAAAGATAACGGTACTCCTGGGAGGTTGTCACACAATACCGTATAGTCTTGGACTTTTAAATTTACTATAAACATACACTGCCAGTCCTTGGATGATTTATGTCATGTAATGTGTTGTTCAAGCTTCATTAGTACCCACTAAGTGAGGTATATAAGCTTTGATGTCGTTATACATTTAGCTTAAAAATATTTCTTGACAACTGTCCTATGATAATTGAGTCCTGGAGATGGGAAGTACAGTGCCTCCACTCTGAAGGAGGGGTGTTAATGTTGCAGTTTTATACCTATAGTGTAAGAGCGCCTCTGGCAAAACAGTGATGGAATGAATGAGAAAAGCTGTTCTTTTTCGGGCCACACTATCTTGGTGGGAAACGGCCGATGGGCTAAAAAAAATTGTCCTATCTTGGTTTGAGAGCAGTGCCAAGTTGTTTTTTTCAAGACGAGACGGCGTGGAGGACACTTTTTTTGGATTTACCCTTTTTCCAAATTTACTCCTCTTTTGGGGGCCCTTGACAGGAAAAGAGGCTATCGGTTGGGGTTGGACCTTTGGTCTTCTTCCTCAGCCAACCTATCCCCCCCCTCCTTTAAATTTTCCCCATCCTCCCTTTTCCTTTCCTCCTCCCCCCCTCCTCATCCCTCCCTTTTTCCTTTTTTTTAACCTGGAGCTTCTCTCCACAGGCATTCTAGTTCCGGGGGGGGGAAGGGTCCGGGGTCCATTCCTTTTCCCGTTGAGGTTCTTGGGGTGGTGTTTTGCCGGGGAATCGGGATCGCCTGGGGATGTCCCATCCCTCCGGTCTCCCCCGGGGGGGCTTTGGGGATCTTTCGGGCGACGGGTGATCTCTAGGCCACCTTTTAATTGGGGGGTGGCCGAAGGCGGTATGCTTTTGGGGGATATCCGGGCCCCCCTCTTTTGTCCGAGGGCTGGTGGATGTGGGGTTCTATCCGGTTGCTGGTTTACTGGCATGAAGGGTAGGGTATGGCCGGTTCCATGCAGCATCTGCACACTTGCGGTGTTAGGGCCTCTTTGGGGACGGAGGAAAGCCCCCATTCCTCCCAGGGGCTATTCCTACCTTCCCCCTTTTTTTTTTTCTTTTTTTTTTTTTATTTTATTTTCTTTCTTTTTTTCTTAAAAACAAAAAGAAAAATAACAACCATGGATGCCCTAATCCGTGACTCTGGCCCCCTTTATCCGCACCTAGTTCTGACCCTACCTTGATAACGGATAACTCTTCGGACAACCTAATACCCCTGTACCTGAAGCGGGGGCCAGTTCGCACCTGCTTCAGGTCCCAACCCCACTGGGCCCCTTTTGAAAATCGACCCTTGCTCTTCTTTTACCTTGATTCCGGGTTCTCCCCTCG
>WNWK01051626.1:0-12429 GCA_009830355.1 Cherax destructor
AAGATTCTCTACTAATTCATCAAAAAATATAAAAAAAATGGGGGGGGGGGGATTTTTGGAGCATGTGGACAAGTTTGAGATCGAGGATCTGGACCATGAAAGAGCTAAAGACTAAAAGAAGCAGAGAAATTTTCAGTCATGGTATCTATAACTAAGTTTATCTGTAAAGGTCTTACAAATAAATATATCACATGTTGAATTTAATAATTATTTAATTAACTAACCAGCAGGCCAGACTTGAGTCCTGGAGATGGGAAGTACAGTGTCTGTACTCTGAAGGAAGGGTGTTAATGTTGCACAACCAGCTCTCCTTACCCTATATCACTCACTCATTTACCCCTACCTCACCTATGGAATCTGCGCATGGGGCTCTATATCAATAACTCATCTCAGACCATTAATAACACAACAAAAGGCAGCAGTTAGAATGATAACAAATTCACACTCCAGACAACATACTCCACCAATATTCAAAAACCTAAACTTACTCACCATACAAGACATTCATACTTTTTACTGTGCCTATTACATACATAGAACACTCTATGCAAATATTAACCCACCACTCAAACTTCTCCTTACCAATTTTAACAGGACACATGACCATAACACTAGACACAGATCACTCCTCGATGTTCCCCGTGTCCATCTAACACTATGTAAAAACTCAATGCATATAAAAGGCACGAAAATTTGGAATTCATTACCTGTCATTGCCAAAGAAACCCTGCCTGTACCCCAATTCAAAACAATGCTAAAAAACCACCTTCTCACCCAAACCTAAATGCTCAATATCAAACATTCCCAACAAAGTAGAATAATCACTTAAATGTAAAAACCTGAATAATCACTTAAATGTAAAAACCTGTTATGAATAATACATACTAAGCTAACTGTTTCTATAACATTTACATTATAATGACCACGTAAACTGTAACTGCAATGCCATTAATTGTTTTAAATTGTTATCTCACTCAATTAGTTGCATTGCTACAATTAATAAATTATTATGTTCAACTTATATTCAAATTTTATAACTTAGATACACAATTATACTTATTTTATAAATTATCAACCATAATTTTTTACCATGTAGTCTACTATTAAATAGTCCTAAGAATGCCCGCAATGCACAGCATATTAGGGGCTTTTGGCATGTACATCTCATTTATACCTATGTATCATGTCTACCTATGAATCATTGTACCATGTCTAAATAAACTATTATTATTATTATTATTATTATTATTATAACTGTAGTGTAAAGCACCCCTATGGCAAGACAGTGATGGAGTGAATGATGATGAAAGTTTTTCTTTTTCGGGCCACCCTGCCTTGGTGGGAGTCAGCCAATGTGTTAATAAATAAATTAATTAACCAATGATTGTGTAAACATTATGTCTCTGAACAAAAACATCTTAAACTTTTATATTCATGGAGAATAATAATGTAACTTAACTAAGCACCTAACCTGAAGGGTCAAAGAGCACTGCAGGATGAGTTGTGCTCAAGAAGGAATATGCAGAGTTCAGAGACCAGGGTCTTGTAGGAGAGTGCCAGAAGTATAGTTAACAAGGGTAGTAGAGTGTGTGTTGTAGGAGAGTGCAAGAAGCAGAGTTAACAAGGGTAGTAGAGTGTGTGTTGTAGGAGAGTGCAAGAAGTAGAGTTAACAAGGGTAGCAGTGTATGTGTTGTAGGAGAGTGCAAGAAGTAGAGTTCACAAGGGTAGTAGAGTGTGTGTTGTAGGAGAGTGCAAGAAGTAGAGTTAACAAGGGTAGTAGAGTGTGTGTTGTAGGAGAGTGCAAGAAGTAGAGTTAACAAAGGTAGTAGTGTGTGTTGTAGGAGAGTGCAAGAAGTAGAGTTAACAAGGGTAGTAGAGTGTGTGTTGTAGGAGAGTGCAAGAAGTAGAGTTAACAAGGGTAGTAGTGTGTGTTGTAGGAGAGTGCAAGAAGTAGAGTTAACAAGGGTAGTAGTAGTGTGTGTTGTAGGAGAGTGCAAGAAGTAGAGTTAACAAGGGTAGTAGTGTGTGTGTGTTGTAGGAGAGTGCAAGAAGTAGAGTTAACAAGGGTAGTAGTGTGTGTTGTAGGAGAGTGCAAGAAGTAGAGTTAACAAGGGTAGTAGAGTGTGTTGTAGGAGAGTGCAAGAAGTAGAGTTAACAAGAGTAGTAGTGTGTATGTTGTAGGAGAGTGCAAGAAGTAGAGTTAACAAGGGTAGTAGTGTGTGTTGTAGGAGAGTGCAAGAAGTAGAGTTAACAAGGGTAGTAGTGTGTATTGTAGGAGAGTGCAAGAAGTAGAGTTAACAAGGGTAGTAGTGTGTGTTGTAGGAGAGTGCAAAAAGTAGAGTTAACAAGGATAGTAGAGTATGTTGTAGGAGAGTGCAAGAAGTAGAGTTAACAAGAGTAGAAGAGAAATATATACCAAGTTGATGTAAAAAGTTACTTTTCATTTATAAAGTCAAAGTGGGAATCTAAACAACTCTATGTTAGGTTTAATTAAATAAAAATAACCAAAGAAATTAATCAAACCCAAAAAAATAAATATTCAGTCAAACCCCATATCTGACACACACTGGTGTGCCACCGACAGTCTCCAGGTGTGTCACTGACAGTCTCCAGGTGTGCCACTGACAGTCTCCAGGTGTGCCACTGACAGTCTCCAGGTGTGCCACTGATAGTGCCCAGGTATACTGCTGATAGTCCCCAGGTGTACCACCAATAGTGTCGAGGTGTGTCACTGATAGTGTCCAGGTGTACTACTGATAGTGTGCAGATGTACCACTGACAGTGTCCACGTGTACCACTGACAGTGTCCAGGTGTACCACACAGTGTCCAGGTGTACCACTGATGGTGCCTATGTGTACCACTGATAGTACCTAGGTGTACTACTGATAGTACCTAGGTGTACCACTGATGGTACCTAGGTGTACCACTGATGGTACCTAGGTGTACCACTGATGGTACCTAGGTGTACCACTGATGGTACCTAGGTGTACCACTGATGATACATAGGTGTACCACTGATGGTACATAGGCGTACCACTGATGGTACCTAGGTGTACCACTGATAGTGTCCAGTTGTACCACTGACAGTGTCCTGGTGTGCAACTGCCAGTGTACTCACCTATTTTTGATCGCTACTAGATCCTCTTTCTCCCTGCTCCATGAGCTTTATCATACCTCCTCTTAAAACTGTATATGGTTCCTGCCTCCACTACGTCACTTGCCAGACTATTCCACTTCCTGACAACTCTATGACTAAAGAAATACTTCTTAACATCCCATTGACTCCTCTGAGTCTTCAACTTCCAATTGTGTCCCCTTCTTTCTGTGTCCCATCTCTGGATTATTATTATTATAATTAAAAGAAGCGCTAAACCACGAGGGTCATACAGCACAGCAGGGCAGGGCAGGATGCAGGGATATTGGGTAGCAAGAGGGAGAGGGATGATTAGTAGGTTATGGAGTGCAGCGGGGCAGTGGATAGTGCAGGGATAGAGGGTAGCAACAGATTGAGTTAGAAACGACTGAGGGGAGTGCTAGAGGCATCATCTTCAGAGTTTGTGTAGTAAATCAGTTGCTGTCAAAAAGTCAGTGAGAGAGAGTGAATTAACGGAGGGTCCATCAGCAAGACGACTTTGGAGGTAAATTCTGTGTGCTCGTTGATAGAGTGGGCAGTCCAACAGAATGTGGCTAACAGATACTGGAAAATGACAATTCTCACAGAGGGAAAGGGAGCCTCTCCATGAGATACTCGTGAGCAAGACGAGTGTGGCCGATGCGAAGACGGGAGAAAGTAGTCTCCCAAACTCGTCACTGATGACAAGAAGACAGCCAGAAACCTATACAGTAGGGCCTGCTTTTCGGCGTTTCATCTTTCGGCGTTCCGTTCATATGGCGAGTTCAAATTATGACTAAAACTTTTGTATACGGTGAGCGGTCTTTCAGATACGGCGCGCGCCACCCGGTTTGTTTACATTTTCTGTGAGCACATCTTTCTATTATGTAATAATCACTCTTAGGTACATTAAATGTCCAATTTTACGTCAATACAGTGGTCCCTCGGTTTTCGTGCATCTCCAAACTCGAACATTTATGTAAGTGTATTTTCGTAAGTGCTGTTGCAAGTGTATTTTTGGGGGTCTGAAATAGACTAACCTATGTGACATTATTTCTTAAGGAAGTAAATTCGTTCGGTAATGGCACTTGAGCAGCATTCTGGAACGAATTTTCGGCGAAAACCGAGGGACCACTGTATAGACATTTTCATTAATCCATCTATGATATTTTCTTCAAAATTATATAAGAAACACCTTACATGCTGTTTATATGCTATGTAAGTGTGGTTGCCGGGCGGAGGGAAAACATTACGTAATACTAATAATAATCACTCTTGGGCACATTAAATGTCTTATTTTACGTTAATATGACATTTTCATTAATCCATCTATGACATTTTCTTCAAAATTATATAAGAAACACGTTACAAAGTATATAAACATGCTGTTTATATGCTATGGTGTTGCCAGGCGGAGGGAAAACATTACGTACTGTAATACTAACAATAATCACTCTTGGGCACATTAACCCTTTTGGGGTCGGTGCCGTACTAGTACGTTTTACGAGCAGGGGTTGGTGCCGTACTAGTACGCCTAAATCCTAGCGGCCTCAATTTAAGCAGAAAACGTCTGGTAGGCATACATATGAAAGAATGGGTCTGTGTGGTCAGTGTGCGCAGTATAAAAAAAATCCTGCAGCACACACTGCATAATGAGAAAAAAAAAACTGACCGTTTTTTTTTATTAAAACAGCGACTTTGCAGTCGATTTTCGTATGGTATTTATTGATGTATTCTTTTTCTTGGTCTCATTTGATAGAATGGAAGATACTTTACAGAAATAGAGATGATTTTGATTGGTATGACAATGACACGTACCTTGAAATTGAGCTTAAAGTAGCGAAAATGTTCGATTTTTGACGATATTCAAGAGTAAACAAATCACACCATGCGTCCAATACACATCAACTGGCGAGTCTTATATTCATGCACAAGTGCTCTGATATTATTTATACCATTTTTACAATGATTCAGTTGTATACATAACAGTAAATCTTCTATTTTTTTGAGAATAAAAATTAAAAATGGAAAGCAAAAATTAATGGAACAGGGGCCTGGAGACGTAGCTAATGAACAGAGAACATGTTATTTTAGTGCCAGGAATGTCTGCCTTGTTTACTCTGGACCCTATTTTGAAATTGGCATCGTTTGAAATTTGTGTGAAATTGGAAAATTGCCATTTTCTGACCACTATTTTGGGTAGATAAAATTGGTAAATTATCAGTTTCTTGTATTCAATCGATAGAAGAAATGGAGTTCTAGCGAAATAGCTATAATTTTAGGAGACTGAAACATTGGAATTTGTCGAAAATAGGGCTCGAAGTGGGTGAAATCGCCGATGCGTCAGTGTCATAGATACCGCGAACTTCGCGAAAGCATAATTCCGTTAGTTTTTGATCAAATTTCATAATTTTGGTGGCGTTATGATCGGAAAAAGATTCTCTATTATTTTATAAGAATTTTTTTTTTTTTTCCAAAAAAAATTTTCAACCACAGGAATATGTTTCTGAGAAGGCCTGTCGACCCCCAAAGGGTTAAATGTCTTATTTTACGTTAATATAGACATTTTCATTAATTCATCTATGATATTTTCTAAAAAAATATTTAAAAAACACGTTACATAGCATATAAACATGATACATACACCCACAGATTAAAAATTGACAAATAGGAGATTTGTTTACCAAGCAACTTTGTAGGAGTGTCGGAAGAATTACGTTTTCTCTAGTCAAACATTGAGGGATAACTGTAGAAAAATATTCCTTTCATATGACTTCACTCTATATATAGCTATTCATGACCCTTGTGGGTTTAGCGCTTCTTTTTTATTATGATAATAATAATACAGTGAACCCTCGGTTAGCGGCCGTTCTTGTTAGCGGCCAACTTGGTTAGCGGCCAGTTTTGCGGCTTCCGGTTAGCAGCCGTTATTTCGGTTAGTGGCCGTATGGGACACGTCAACCCGCCGGCTGGGGCCGCTTGCGCTTCAGTTTGGCTGTGTCTCTCGGTGTGTAAGGAAGCTTCTGCTCATTCATTCAGACATTTTGCTTGTTTTCCATTGTTTTTTGCCAGTGCAACTGCGAAATAAGTAACCATGGCTCCCAAGAAAGTTCCTGTGGCAAAGAGAGTGAGAAACACGATGGAATTTAAGAGAGAAGTGATTGAGAAATATGAGTGGTATGCGGGTGCTGGAACTTGCCAGGATGTTTGGGAAAAACAAATCAACAATTACAACCATCCTGTCAGAGAAAGAACAAATCAAGGAGGCTGATGTTGCCAAAGGAGTAAATGTGCTTATGAAACAAAGGTCACCAATAATGGAACAAATGGAAAAGTTATTGTTATTGTGGATTAAAGAAAAACAGATAGTGGGAGACAGTGTAGTGGAGTCTGTTATTTGTGAGAAGGCAAGGAAGGCATTTACATGAAGATCTTGTGAAGAAAACTCCTGGAACAAGTGCTGCTAGTAGTGAATTTAGGGCCAGCAAAAGCTGGTTTGAGAGATTTAAGAAGCGTAGTGGCATACACAGTGTTGTAAGGCATGGTGAGGCTGCAAGTTCAGACAAACATTCTGCTGAAAAGTTTGTGCAGGAATTTCAGGACTACATAAAGAGTGAAAATCTGAAACCCCAACAAGTGTTTAACTGTGACAAAACAGGCCTGTTTTGGAAGAAAATGCCCAACAGGACCTAGTGGCATTAACCCTTTGACTGTCGGAGAACCCTTTCTGAAACTGTCATTCTATGTCGGGAAATATTAAAAAAAAACAAAAATATTTTTTCTTACCAAAATGTTAGGATTATTTTGCTGATTCTTTTAAGCCTAAAAACAAATTTTTGCGATCAGTACTTACTGAGATATGGAGGCGTAAAGTTGGCAGAATATGAGCTGCGTATGGCAACAGCGGCGAATTCCACTGACTCCGTAAACTTCTGTTTACTTCCATTCGTAGATTTCTTGTTTTTTTCACTATTTCCTTTTTTTATGTAACTTATGTCGCCTGTGAGACCACAGTAAGGTGCAATGTATATATATACACTCGTTGTTTGCACCACAATAATTGCACAAACATTAGTATGTTTATATTGTTTACAAAACTTGTTTACACAAACAAACAACGACAAAAAATGTTCATTACTATTGTTCTATAATATATATACATATGTACACTCACTGAACACTTTCCTAGAACTCCTGCAGCTTGTGGAACTCTTTGAAACATGGGTACAGTAGGGCCCCGCTTTTCGGCGTTTCGTCTTTCGGCGTTCCGGTCATACGGCGAGTTCAACTTATGACCAAAACTTTTGTATACAGCGAGCGTCTTTCAGATACGGCGCACGCCACCCGGTTTGTTTACATTTTCCGTGAGCACATCTCTCTATTATGTAATCATCATTCTTGGGCACATTAAATGTCCAATTTTACGTCAATA
Organism: Cherax destructor; assembly: GCA_009830355.1. Lineage (NCBI taxonomy): Eukaryota > Metazoa > Arthropoda > Malacostraca > Decapoda > Parastacidae > Cherax > Cherax destructor. The sequence continues at coordinate 7,546 of WNWK01051626.1, forward strand.
TAGACATTTTCATTAATCCATCTATGATATATTCTTCAAAATTATATGAGAAACACGTTACATAGCATATAAAAATGCTGTTTATATGCTATGTAGGTGTGGTTGCCGGGCGGAGGGAAAACATTACGTAATACTAATAATAATCACTCTTGGGCACATTAAATGTCTTATTTTACGTTAATATAGACATTTTCATTAATTCATCTATGATATTTTCTTCAAAATAATTTTAAAAAATGCGTTACATAGCATATAAACATGATACATACACCCACAGAATAAAAATTGACAAATATGATATTTGTTTACCAAACGACTTTGTAGAAGTCGGAAGAATTACGTTTTCTCTAGTCAAACATTGAGGGATAACTGTAGAAAAATATTCCTTTCATATGCCTTCACTCTATATACAGTGGACCCTCGGTTAACGAATACCCCGGAAATCGTGCAATTATGTAAGTATAATTTTGTAAGTTCTTGTGGAAGTGTATTTTTGGGGGTCTGAAATAGACTAACCTACATGACATTATTTCTTAAGGACGTAAATTCGTTCGGTAATGGCACTTGAGCAGACTTCAGGAGTGAAGTTTTTACGAAACTCGGGGGTCCACTGTATAGTTATTCACGACCCTTGTGGGTTTAGCACTTCTTTTTTATTATGATAATAATAATGGTAATACATACTATCATTAACTCTAAAAATAGTGTGTTGCATGAGAATGGGAGTGTTGCTGTTTGTTTATTTTGTACTAACTTGTACACAATGTAAGAGTATTTGTATTGTGAGGTAATTATTATTATAATAAAAAAATTATTTTGAGGTAAAAGTCTCACAAACTCTTACAAACGTATGTGAATGAACTACAAGTGGACACGTATTAATCGCATTCATTTCGCCTGACCGAGTGATCGCCCACTACCTGTTCAGTTTGTTTTTTTACCTTGTCTAAACTCCGTATCTCGTTCTCTCTCTCGTTTACTCTTTCGTTTACTAGTTGGCTCTCATTTACTATGGCGTCTAAGCTTAGTTGTGATAAAAAGAGGAGTCGTAAGCCTCTTACTTTAAGTACCAAGTTAGAAATGATTAAACTCAGTGAACTGACTTTTTCGGGTTATCCTAGGTTGTCTACGCATATTTGCTATGTATGATAATCTATGTAACTGTATTTGTGTATACCTGAATGAACTTTACTAACAAGGTATATGTTGATCGCTGAGATAGCCATCAAATACAGTTACATATAGCAGCATATGTATAGAGAACCCAGGATAACCCAAGAGTGTACTCACCTAATTGTGGTTGCAGGGGTCGAGACTTAGCTCCTGGCCCCGCCTCTTCACTGACCGCTACTAGGTCCTCTCTCTCCCTGCTCCATGATCTTTATCATACCTCGTCTTAAAGCTGTGTATGGTTCCTGCCTCCACTACATCACTTGCCAGACTATTACACTTCCTGACTACTCTATGGCTGAAGAAATGCTTCCTAACATCCCTTTGACTCATCTGAGTCTTCAACTAACACTCTTGCTAGGAGCTAGTGCTGCTGGGGATTGCAAGTTAAAACCTATGATAATTTATCACTCAGAGAATCCTAGGGCCCTAAAGAACTATGCAAAAGGTAGCCTCCCTGTTTATTATAAATCCAATTCAAAAGCTTGGATGACTACTGATCTTTTCATAAATTGGTTCACAGACTATTTTTAAGCCAATGTTAATACTTTAACCCTTAAACTGTCCACACGTAGATATACGTTCACTCGCGAAAGTGACCGAACGTATATCTACGTTTTATTTTACATTCGTTCAAATTTAGTGCAATAGGCCTGAGTCGCCTAGACATGAGAGAATGGGTCTGCGCCCTCAGTGTGCGCAGTATGAAAAAAATCGGGGACATTAGGGTACCGCATGGTAGCCCCAGTTAGTTTCAGCTCCATCTTGGGTCAACATCATGGCACACCCCCGTGATTCACTCACGCCTCGTCGTATTAACACTCTACTATTCTCAGAAAGTGATAGAGAACGCGAGCTTAGTGGATTTGACAGTGATATAGCCACTAATAATCAAGGAATTAGTGAAACTATTGATGACAACCCAGATGACCCTCAGCCCATCACCTCTGGGTTGGCCAGTGTGGCCAGTGTGGACAGTGTGGCCATAACAGACCCTCAGCCCAGCACATCTGGTGTGGCCAGTGTGGCCACAGACCCTCAGCCCAGCACCTCTGGGGTTTCTAGTGTTACTACCCAAAGGCAGCTCCGCAAGAGGAAATTAGCATTTTCCATGTGTTATGATAGTAACGATAGTGAAGGTGATATAAGTGACGATGATGAAATCGATTTTATGCCCATAGACGATTCGTCGAGTGACAATGATTATCATTATTCCCCAGTGAAACGTACTTATGGGCGTCATTACCTATGTTCAGGCAGTGTGCCATATGCAGTCAGAGGCAAGGGTCGTGGCAGTTCACGATCCAAAACCCCAGCCACTGATAGTGAAAGTGATAATGAAGGAGAGTATGCTGGGATGGAGGAAGAGGTGGTGGGTGGCATGGTGCCTGGACCTCGTGGCGCGGTGTGTGGACAGACAAAGGACCACGAGGCACCCTCTCAATCATGTGCTGGCCCCACTCCCGTCCCTCCTGCTCCCCCACGTCCCATGCCACAGGTCCACCCTGCACCATCTGATCGTGAATGGAAGTGGACTGAACATACACCATTCGTGCCACATCCTTTCAATTTTGATGGCAGTGGAAGTGGCATCATGCCACACTGTCCCATCACAAATGAGTCTACAGAGTTAGACTATTTTCAACTATACTTTGCTAAAGTTCACTGGAGGAAGTGTAGTGCAGGCGTTTCATGCCAATGACATCATGGCACTGTCATGGCATGACAAAAGGGACGTGACATTGCTGTCAACCATCCACAGAAACGAGATGGTACAAACAGATAGAATGAGCACTCTCAACAATCAACCTATTGAAAAGCCAGCTGTTGTCATCGACTATACAAACAATATGCGACTAGTCGACAAGTGTGACATGATGATAGGCTTTGTTGACTGTGTGCGTAGGAGTGCAAGTGGTATATAAAAGTGTTTTCCACCTTGTGGACATTGCAATGCTCAATGCCTTCAACATGTATGAAATAAAGACTGGGAAGCGACAATGATATGCAGAATTCACCCTAAATGTCATCAAGCAGATAGGGAGAAAGTATGGTACCACACCTATACCTGCCACTCCACAGCGACCTGTCACCCCACAACAGCGACCTGTCACTCCACAACAGCGACCTGTCACTCCACAACCAGAGGGGGAAGTGCCCAACCGAATTATCCCTAACTGTCACTGCCTGATACCATTACCATCTACTCCAAAGAAGAAGTACTCTCAGAAAAAGTGTTTGTGTGTGCTTACAGTACACAGCGACCCCAAGTGCGAAAAGACACACGATTCATGTGTCAGCAATGTGGAGTGGCACTCTGTATGAATCCATGCTTCTTCGAGTATCATACAGTGGTGGACTTCTAGAAACATAAATAGGACCTGTAAATACCTTGTATATATATGTAAACAATAGTAAGTGATTGAACCAGGTGTACAAATTTATTTATCAGTGTGAACATGTGTGTTTGTGACAGTATGATTACTAATTCAGTAACAAATATTTGTGTCTAAACAAGAATTGGCAATGAAATGAATAGATCTGCATCAAAACATGGAAAAAAAATGGAAAAAAACGATAAATGTTTCTTGTTTCTGCAAGCGGCAGTGCTCCATTTTGCCGACACCACATCATTTAGCACCAACTTCACGGGCTTATATCTCGGTAAGTACTGGCCCTAAAATGTTTTTTTTTAGCCTATCCTATTTATAAAAATGTGCTCTTCATTTTTAGAGAAAAAAAACGATTTTTTTATTTTTCAAAAAATTCGGTCACTTTCGCGAGTGAACGTATATCTACGTGTGGACAGTTTAAGGGTTAAGGTAAGTAATAAGTGTACTCTGTGTGTATCTTACTTTTTATTGTGTTTTTTAATGCCTAGTGCTATTGCTAACTTAATATAAGTTAATGTAAGCTTGTTGTCTGACATTTATATGCATTTAGAAGTGGAAAAAATGGCGTTCTGCTTTTCGGCGATGTCTGCTTTAAGGCACTAGCCTGGAACCTAACCTGCCGTATAAGTGGGGCCCTACTGTATATGCACAGTGGTACTTTACACTCCACACACATAAAACGAGTGTCTCTGCGTGTTTGTGGTATGGTTACAGACAAAACACCTCTTCTGAGCATTTTTCTTGAGAGTAGTAGCAGGCACTTGTATGGGGTATTGATCACCAGGCCTCAGACGAGAAGGTATATGTTGATAATTTCGTGGGCGCTGGTCTATTGTAGGTGTTGCTCCTTGGTACTTGAATATTATTTGTCTGATGACTGACAAACAAAATTCACCATATTTGGGTTTGTTGTTGGTCTTCAACTTGTACATGTTATAAGCATTCAGCATGGAAATGTCAAGAATATGGAAAAAGAGTTTTATGTACCACTTATAACTTTTGCGAACACAATCAGCAAACCCAATCTGCATGTCACATTTGTCCACTAAGTGCAATTTGGGGGTTTTAGTCCATCACAGCTGCAGGGTTTTGGGGAAAGGGTTCATTTGGGCTTTTCTATTCTGTCTTCCCACTGTCACCATTTCATGTCCTGGAACTGATGTCAACAAAAAGGCATCACGTTTTTTCCTTTCCACCCAAAAAAGCCATGATATCATTGGCAGCAAACACCTGCACTTCACCTCTGAGGGGCCAGGGCCCCTAGGCATATGTTTACAAATTTGCACGCACTGTGCCACACCGTCTGTCATGTTCACTGAAA
>WNWK01051627.1:0-12428 GCA_009830355.1 Cherax destructor
ATATATATATATACACTCGTTGTATGCAACACAATAATTGCACAAACATTAGTATCATTATATTGTTTACAAAACTTGTTTACACAACCAACAATAAAAAAAATATTTATTTCTATTGTTCTATAATATATATACACATATATAATGACTGGACTCTTTCCATCAACTGATATTTAATAATAATAATAATAATAATAATAATAATAATAATAATAATTTTTATTTCATCGCAATTTTACATAGAGATTTACATAGAAGTGCAAGGAGAGCCACTGACATGCCAGGGCATAACGGGCAGCTTAATCTAAAAACTTATGGACTATGTACATAATATTTGATAGATTGATGGGAATTTGATTTGCTTAAACATTGGGCAGATTACAATATGATAATATTTCATTTGGCAAATTATAATATGGTGACACTACATTGCAGCAAGTGTTTAGTAAAAATTGAAATTATTTTTGGGAAAATGACATTGAGTATTTTTTTAAAGTAATTTACAGAATGCATATTTAGTTTATGGTGAGTAGGTGGTAATATTACAATGTTATAATAGTACAAATAGAGATTATCTTATAGGAAAAAAATACTGAGCATTTTTGAAAATAATATTATCGTACATAATAATAATAAAAATGGAATTATCCTATAGGAGAAATAACAATAAGTATTTTTTGAGTATGAGTATTTAGGTAAGGGTGAGTAGGTGGTTTTTGAGTAGAGTCTTTAAATGATTCTCAGACAAGGTTATTTTTGTATTTTCTGGTAATGAGTTCCAGAATCTGGGGCCCTTTATGTGCATTGAATTTTTACATAGGTTGCTATGGACGTGGGGTACATCAAAATGTGATCTGTTTCTTGTGTTATGGTCATGGGTCCTATTAAGGTTGGTGAGGAGAATTTTGAGTGGAGGGTTTATATTAGAATGTAGAGTTCTATGTACGTAGTAGGCACAATTATAAGTGTGAATGTTCTTTATGGTGAGTAGTTTTAGGCTTTTGAATATTGGTGGAGTATGCTGTCTAGAGTGGAAATTTGTTATCATTCTGACTGCAGCCTTTTGCTGGGTTATGAGTGGTCTAAGGTGTTTAATGTTGTAGATCCCCATGCACAGATTCCATAAGTGAGATAAGGGTAGATGAGTGAGTGTTATAGTGCAAGGAAAGCTGGTTGAGGTACATAGTAGCGTATCTTAGATAATATGCCTACTGTCTTTGAGATTTTCTTGGAAATTTGTTGTATATGTGTTTGGAATTTAAGGCTTCTGTCAATGTGTATACCTAGGAATTTTCCCTCTGTGAGTCTTGTGATGGGTGATCCGTTTAGTGTTATGTTTAGTGGAACATTTTTACCTCTGTTTCCAAACTGTATAAAGTAGGTCTTGTCAGTATTTAGAGTCAGTTTATTGGTCGTCATCCATGTTGATATTTTCTGTAAAGTAACAGATTCCAGTATGACTGGATTATGGTAGAGAAAACATATGTTGTGTCATCTGCAAATAAAATGGGTTTGAGTAGTTGAGATGCATTAGGTAGGTCATTGATGTAAATGAGAAATAAGAGTGGCCCCAGTACACTTCCTTGAGGGACTCCGACTGTAATTTGTTGTGTTGAAGAGTTTGCTCCATTAGTATACACATAATGGCTTCTGTTACTGAGGTAAAACTTTATGTAGTTGAGCGAGTGCCCTCTTATACCGTAGTGTGCTAGTTTTGTAAGCAGTAAATCATGATCGACTGTATCAAATGCTTTTCGTAGATCAATGAAGATTCCCAGTGGAACTTCTTTCTTCTCAAGTGCGGTGTATATTAATTCCAGCATGTATATAATGGCATCATTTGTGTTTTTGTTGGTCCTGAATCCGAACTGACTGGGGTTGAGTACATTGTGTGAGATGAGATAGGAATAGATCTGCCTATGAAATAATTTTTCAAAGATTTTTGAGAGGAGTGGTAAATTAGATATTGGTCTATAATTATTTAAGTCTGTTTGATCACCTCCTTTATGGATCGGGGTGACCCTTGCTGTTTTGAGAATTGATGGGAATGTGGAGGTTTCGATGGATTTATTGAAGAATGTTGCAATAATTGGTGACAGTACCTGTGAAGCTTTTTTGTACATAAAAGATGGTAGGCTATTTATGTCTCCTCCTTGTTTTTAAGGGTGTTGATTATGAGTGAGACTTCTATTGGGTTGGTAGGAGCTAGGAATAGTGTATTAGGGTAGGTGTTGGTGAGGTAGTCTGTTGGACGTGTGTTCGTGCTTTGGTTTTACTCGCTAGATTCTTTCCAAGCTGTGTCTGTGTGTGTGAACATCTAAATTTGCTGAGTCATGGTAAGGCAGCTGTCAAAATGACATTATACCATTACTCACCACCCTACTGCCTGTCAACACAAATGGGGTAGCATGTCTTCTCCCCCACAACCTTCCTTCCTTTCCTACCTACCTTCCTAGCTTCCTTTCTTCCTTCCCTACTTATTTCTTTCTTTCCTTCCTTCCTGTCATCTCTCCCTTCCTGCATTCCTTTCTTCCTTCATTCCTTCCTTCCTTTCTTTCTACCTTCCTTTCTTACTTCTTTTGTTCCTTCCTTCCTCTCATCTCTCCTTTCCTTCCTTACTTTGTTTCTTTCTTCCTTCCTTCCTTCCTTCCTTCTTGTATCCTGGGCATTGCTTTCAGTCACAAACTCCTCAAAACCATTCAATTTATCTTCAGAGACACTTCCATCTGTGTTAGAGCTATCATTGAGGAAGAGAACAGTCCCAGATGCACCAAGGAGTCAGATAATTCTTACCGCTAGGCATGCTGAACAAGGACTACTGAAATGGCATTCCCACAATGCACCACTGGCTGCCCAATTTTTTTTATACTGCGCACACTGACCACACAGACCAATTCTCTCACATGTAGGCCTACCAGCTTTCTCCCATTTGATTTGAAGCCGCTAGAATTTACGTGTATTAATACGTCTGAAACAGTGGCTCGTAAGACGTATATATATGACCGAAACAGTCAAAGGGTTAATCCATTCCAGAGGGATCGACTAAAACCAAAATCAACGATAACTAAAACCATTTTCCCCATAGGAAATAATGTAAATTCAATTAATCCGTTCCAGACACCCAGAAGTATTAATCCTTTAACTGTCGCAACCCCAAATCCTGAGCCGTCTCCTGGTGTTGCAAAATTTTCGAAAAAAAAAAAAAAATTCTTATGAAATGATAGAGAATCTTTTCCCGATGGTAATGACACCAAAAGTACGAAATTTGATGGATAACTTACGGAATTACGCTCTTGCAAATTTAGTGATCTCTGTGATATATACGCATCGGCGATTTTGCCGACTTTGAGCCCTATTTTCGGCCAATTCCATTATTCCAGTCGACCAAACTCATAGCTATTTCTTTAGAACTCCATTTGTTCTATCGATTGAGTACAAGAAACCGCCAAAATAGAAAAGATGTCAATTTCAAAATAGGGTCCAGAATAAACAATGCAGACATTCCTGGAACTAAAATAAGATTTTCTCTGTTCATTAGTCACATCTTTAGGCCCCTCTTATATTACTCTTGCTTTCTATTTTGATTTTTTATTCACACAAAAAACAAAAAAATTACTGTTATGCAGACTACTGCATTATTGTAAAAATGGTATAAATAATATCAGTGCACTTGTGAAAGAATATTAGACTCACCAGTTGACGTGTATTGGACGCGTGGCGTGATGTGATTTGTTTACTCTTGAACATTGGCAAAAATCGAACATTTTCGCTCTTTTGAGCTCAATTTCAAGGTCGTTTTCATCATGAAACTAATCAAAATCATCTCTATTTCTGTAATATGTTTTCCATTCTATCATATGAGACCACGAAAAAGAGAATACAACCATAAATACTATACGAAAATACACCTCGAATACGGCGTTTTAATCCAAAAACACAGTTTTTTTTTCTCATTATGCACTACGTTCTGCAGGATTTTTTTTATACAGCGCACACTGGCCATGCAAATCCATTCTCTCACATGTTTGCCTACCAGCTTTCTCCCACTTGATTTGAAGCCGCTAGAATTTTTGAGTATATATATGTCAGAAACAGTCAAAGGGTTAAGAAAATTTTTTGGGGGGCCTTAAAGATAGATTTACATGCACAAAAGAATGAACATTCAACATGATACTTACCTTTATTGAAGACTGATGTTGGTGGATGGAAGACAGGGAGGAGGGGAGAGGGAAGAGAGGCTATTCTTTGGAAGGGAAATCCCCCTCCAAAAGGACTCTAGGTACCAATTCCTCATCTGGGGTCACTTCCCTTCTTTGTCTTTTACTGCCACTAGGACCAGCTTGAGAGTCACTGCACACCTGTGGCACTAAATATCTGTCCAGAGAGCTCTGTTGCTGGCATCTCTTTAAAATGTCCCTAAAATGGGACAAGAGATTGTCATTGAACATGTTGCCGAGACAGATTGCAACATCTTTGTCAGGGTGATGTTCCTCCACAAATGAAAGCACCTCACTACAATTTGCACAAATGTCCTTAATCTTTGAAGAAGGCACCTTACATCTCTCTTCCTCCTTCATTGAAGCAATTTCTTGAGTTCTGGTTTGATGGTGTTGCAGGTCAAGCTCTTGCAGCTCTTTGGTGGTTAGCTCTTCATTGTGGTCCTCCACCAACTCTTCCACATCCTCGCCACTCACATCCAACCCTATGGAATTCCCCAATGCCACAATACTTTCCACAACTTCCATAGGCTCCTCAGGGTCAGCCCCAAACCCTTCAAAATCCTTCTCTTGGATACAATCTGGCCAAAACTTTCTCCAAGCAGAGTTCATCGTCCTGGAGGTCACTCCCTGTAAAGCCTTATCTATAAGGCCTATGCAATTGAAGATATTGAAGTGATCCCTCCAGAACTCTCTTAGGGTCAATGCAGTGTCTGAGGTCACATCAAAGCACCTTTGAAACATTGCTTTCGTGTACAGTTTTTTGAAGTTTGCAATGATCTGCTGGTCCATGGGCTGGATGAGAGGAGTGGTGTTAGGAGGCAAGAACTTCACTGTTACAAAACTGAAATCCTTAGACAATTGGTCTTCCAGTACCAAGAGGCACTTGTCCCAATTTCTTTTCCAGGAGGTAGTTCTTCACACTCGGGCCAAACACTTGATTAAACCATTCCAGGAAAATTTCCCTCGTGACCCATGCCTTAGTGTTAGCCTTCCACATCACACACAATTTACTCTTGACGACACTGCTTTTCTTGAACACACTGGGATTTTCAGAGGGATACACGAGTAAAGGCTTCACTTTGAAATCCCCACCAGCATTACCACTCAACAAGAGAGTTAGCCTGTCTTTCATAGGCTTGTGTCCTGGCATTGCCTTTTCCTCCTGCGTGATGTAGGTCCTCCTTGGCATTTTATTCCAAAACAGGCCAGTTTCGTCACACTTAAACACTTGTTCGGGTTTGAAATTTTCAGCCTGTACATATTACAGTGGACCTCCGGTTTACGTACTGCTCCAAACTCAAACAATTATGTAAGTGTATTTTCGTAAGTCCTTGGGGGTCTAAAAGGACTAATCTAATTTACATTATTTCTTATGGGAACAAATTCGTTCGGTAACGGCACTCGAACAGCATTCTGGAACGAATTGTGGCCACTAACCGGGGGTCCACTGCATTTGAATTCATGCACGAATTTTTCAGCCGCATGTTTGTCTGAAATGGCACCCTCACCATGCCTTACAACACTGTGTATGCAACTTTGCTTCTTGAAGTTTTTGAACCAGCCTTTGCTGGCCTTAAATTCATCAACATCAACACTGGTTCCAGGCATTTTCTTGACAAGATTGGCATGCAACTGCCTTGCTTTTTAACATATGATGGATTGCACAACACTATCACCCGCTAGCAGTTTTTCGTTTATCCACACCAACAACAATTTCTCCATATTTTCAATTGATTGTGATCTCTATTTCATTATCGTATTCACCCCTTTCACAACATTAGCTTCCGTGATTTCTTTTCTCTTCGCCACAATGGAACCGATGGTTGATGGGGCCTTATTGTATATCCTGGGAAGCTCGGCAATACGTACGCCACTATCATATTTTTCTATTATTTCTTTCTTCAGATCTACGGTGTTCCTCACTTTCTTTACCAAAGAACTGGCACTAGGAGCTTTCTTTGGGCCCATGGTAGCTTATTTAGTAGTCACACACAATAATCAAGAGCCAAAAACAATGAATTGTTAAGAAATGTTTTGTATGAACTCGCAGGATGATGTTCACTCAACCATAAACAATGCTACACTGCGTGACAATGTGCGTGGGAGGCAGGCTTGCGGGCTTTGTATGTGCGCTGGGCACTGGACAGGTTCCGTACCATCGATGAAAACTAAGACAATCGACGAAAACTAAGACAATATTTCCACGAAAAAAGTGCCCAAAAACCAAAATCACTGAAAATTGAGACAAATGAAAACAAAGGGTCCACTGTATAATATAATAATAATAATATATAATACAGTGGTACCTCGACTTACGATGGTCCCCAAACTCACCCTTTTATGTAAGTTTATTTTTTTAAACGCTTTTGTAAGTGTAATTTTGGGGATCTAAAAGGACTAGTCTATTTTATATCATTCCTTAAGGGATAAATTCGTTTGGTAATGGCATGAACAGTATTCTGGAATGAAAAATAGTAATGAGTACCATGTACGTATAATAATAATGTACTACAGTGGACCTTGCTATTTGAACATAATCCGTTCCAGGAGCTTGTTCTTAACACGAAATGTTCGAAAGGCGATTTAATACAGTGGTACCTCTACTTACGAGCAAAATTCGTTCCAGGCGGCTACTCAAGTGCCGATACCGAAGGAATTTTTTCCCATAAGAAATAATGAAAATTAGGTTAATCCATTTCAGACCCCTAAAAATACACTTACAAAAGCACCTACAAAAATACACTTACATAGTAATTGTTCGAGTTGGGAGCTGCTCGTAAGTAGAAGTACCACTGTATTTCCCATAAGAAATAATGGAAATACAATTAATCCGTTCCAGAAACCCAAAAATATTAAAAATAATATATTTTAATGAAATTAATTATATTTCTACATACATAAAAGAATTTCATACTACTAAAAGTATTAGTAAATAAATGCATGTATTTTTACTTACCTTTATTAAAGATTGTTGATGGCATATGGAAGATAGGGAGGAGGAGTGAGGAAGGGAGGGGTTAGTGTTTGGAAGGGGAATCCCCCTCCAAAAGGACTTCAGGTATCAAAACCCTATCTGGGGTTTCTTCTCTTTTTGGTCTTTTAGCTCTTAACTCTCTCAGATACTCCTGACTTAATCCCATTTATTTCTCCCCACTGAAACTCGCCTACCCCCTTCAGCTATGTTTCGCTTAGGGCCAGGACATCCAACTTCTTTTCATTCATAACATCAGCAATCATCTCTTTCTTATCATCTGCACTACATCCATGCACATTCAAACATCCCAGTTTTATAAAAAAAAAATTATCGTTTTTAGTAAATGTATTCTGTAGAAGGGGTTACTAGCCCATTGCTCCTGGCATTTTAGTCGCCTCATACGACACGCATGGCTTACGGAGGAAAGATTCTTTTCCACTTCCCCATGGAGAATAGAGGAAATAAAGAAGAACAAGAGCTATTAAGAAAAAAAGAAGAAAGGAAGAAACCTAGAACAATTTACTCTTAAGAAAAATTTCACGGTTATCTATTTCAGACACAAATACACTTCAGAACTACAATTATACATAATTCGTTCGTATTCGTAACCGAGTCATGATGTATATATATATATGTGCTTGTTGTGAACTAAGTGTAAGTAGAAGTAGCAAGATATACCTGTTATCCGGCGTGTTTATGAGACAGAAAAGGGCACCAGCAATCCTACCATCATGTAAAACAGTTACAGGTTTCTGTTTCACATTCACTTGGCAAGACGGTAGTACCTCCCTGGATGGTTGCTGTCTACCAACCTACTACCTCTAATAATAATACATGTATAATATTAGCTATAATATTGCTAGCATCACCAAAGAATCGAACATTTCTGCTACTTTGAGCTCAATTTCAAGGTATTTTTCTTTGTGAAACCAATCAAAATCATATCTATTTCTGTAATATATCTTCCATTCTATCAAATGAGGCCAAAAAAACGAGAATAGAACCATAAAAACTATACAAAAATACTGAAAATACTGCTAAGGTGAGGCTAATGACTTAGAAGTGAACTCTGTTATTTATGATCCGATTTCTTTCATTTTTGGTGTACATTAAGAAGCATCTTTCCATTATACATTGCCCAAGTTTCAATAAGATAGTCCAACAAACAACTGATATCCAATTCCCTAGATCAAGAGCAAGAGCCCCTCACCAGTGTCAAGGAACCTTCCTTGAGGCCTGCTCGCATCTGGAAATTTCGCTCGTGTCTGGAAGCAAAAAATCGACCGAGCGACTGCTCATATCTGGAAAAACTCACACGTGGATGCACTTGTAAGTGGAGGTTTCCCTGTATTATACACCTTGGCCAGAGGCCCCTTCGATTTTGAGGCCCTATCCTTCAGCCTGCCGATCCATAGGTATATCTAGCACTGAACATAACGTAAATAATAAGGGAGGCGGGGAGACAGTGAGGGAGTGAGTGAGGCAGCAAGTCAGGCAGTGAATTAGGGAGACAGTGAGGGAGGCATCAAATCAGTCAAGAAGTCATGGAGAAAATGAAGAAGGTAATGAGGCATTGAGAGATGCAGTGAACCAGTGAGGGAGGCAGAGATGGGGGAAGGGCAGTAAAAGATGAGGAACAAGACTACCAGTCCAATCCCAGGACCTCCCTCCTTGGGACACAGCCAGCCCACCCCCTCCTACGTCCTCACTCAGCTTAGCTGGTACCTTCCAGCATGGCTTGCTGGCTTCCCATTCATCCCCATCTCTCATCAACTACCCTCCTCTCCTCTCCTGCCAGCCAGCCAGCCACTCACGTAATGATATAACGTAATTGATGAATCTACAGTTCTTCACCAATCTCTACAAAAGAAAACATGAGCTCTTTATGCATGTATCAATGCATTTAGCAAAAAATTAGTGGAGAAATAAAATGTGGAATTTGCAAAGCCTCAGAATGAATCCGTATCTTTTACATGATATAATGGGTTCTATGTATGTGATTTCACTTTATCCACCATCACCAGGAATGCATCGATCACATACAGTGAGGGACACCAGTATTTGCAAGGAAGAAACATTAGTAGAGGAATACTAGAGGAAATTATTGACTGTGGCTCACCTCTCAGCTGCATTAAGTTAGGAGAGATGGAGGAATGAAAGAAAAATAAGATACAGGAGAGAGTGATGGAGGGAATGGGAGAGAGGAAAGCCAGTCTTTTATTAGTGCAGTACATAGTTATGAATTACTATCTTTTTTTTCCCCATTCCTCAGATTTGTTTTTATAGAGGAATTGGATTTAAAATGTTATAACATGGTCTTCTGTGGGAAAGTGTGATGATTCACTTTACATATTTTTTGCTTAATAAACATTGCCTTCAGTCCTGATCTAGATCCTGTAATAGGGGTTAACAGTAGGCAAGAGTTTCATGTATACACTGTGTACTTCCAAACACACACTGTGTCCTTTCAAACACACACACACACACACACACACACACATGGTGCGTGGTGAGGTATCACAGTGGGCGCCTGTGACGAGCGGTGTACCGCAGGGGTCAGTCCTAGGACCAGTGTTATTCCTGGTATATGTAAATGACATGACGGACGGGATAGACTCAGAAGTGTCTCTATTCGCGGATGATGTGAAAATAATGAGGAGAGTCACATCGGAAGAGGACCAGGCAGGGCTGCAAACAGACCTGGACAAGCTCGACATCTGGTCTAGCAGTTGGCTTCTTGAATTCAATCCCTCCAAATGCAAAGTCATGAGGATCGGAGAAGGGCAAAGAAGACCGCTGACAGAGTACAAGCTAGGCGGACAAAGGCTACAAACCTCGGCAAAGGAGAAAGACCTTGGAGTGAGTATAACGCCAAGCACGTCTCCGGAGGCACACATCAACCAGATAACTGCAGCAGCATATGGGCGTCTGGCAAACCTTAGATTAGCGTTCCGTTACCTTAACAAGGAATCGTTCAAGACACTGTATACCGTATACGTCAGGCCCATACTAGAATATGCAGCACCAGTCTGGAACCCACACCTGGTCAAGCACGTAAGGAAACTAGAGAAAGTGCAAAGGTTTGCGACAAGGTTAGTTCCACAACTCAGGGGTCTGTCTTATGAAGAAAGATTGAGGGAAATAGGACTAACAACACTGGAGGAAAGAAGGGTCAGAGGAGACATGATAGCGACATACAAAATACTGCGGGGAATTGACAAGGTAGATAGTGACAGGTTGTTTCAGAGAGGGAACACAGAAACAAGGGGACACAACTGGAAGCTGAAGACTCAGATGAGTCAAAGGGATGTCAGGAAACATTTCTTCAGCCACAGAGTAGTCAGAAGGAATGGACTAGAGAAAGATATAGTGAGGCAGGAACTACATAGTTTAAGACAAGGTATGATAAAGCTCATGGAGCAGGGAGAGCAGAGACCCAGTAGCAGACAGGAAGAGGCGGGGCCAGGAGCTGAGTCTCGACCCCTGCAACCACAATTAGGTGAGTACAATTAGGTGAGTACACACACACACACACACACACACACACACACACACACACACTGTCCTTTCAAACACACACACACTGTGTCCTTCCAAAGACACACACACTGCCCCTTCAAACACATCACTGTGTCCTTCCAAACATACACTGTGTCCTTTCAAGCACACACACTGTGTCCTTTCAAACACATACACTGAAGAATGTAAACAAACCGGGTGGGGCGCGTTGACCGTATTAGAAAGTCAGGTGGGGGAGCCGTATAGTGAGTTTTGGTCATAATTTGAAATGTCTATATTAGCAGAACACCGTAAAGTGGGGCCCTACTGTATTCTTGTAGTGGTTGTAGGTTAATCAAAGATAGAGTAACAATAACAATGTACTCTCTATGGCCGCTCCATAACAACAACGACAATAACAAAACAATTCTAAATGACTGAACCAAACAAACATAGTATTTAATCCTCCTACTGCTCCCAACCCCTTACATTCCTCCTTTTCTAAATTACATTATATCATCCAACTTATAAATCCAACCTATCTGGAGGTTTGACAACTCTGCTGGAACGCCGGAGAATTGGAGGGTTTGCACTGTCCCGAGGTGCCGCCTCTTCTCTCACATGGCTGGTTCCCTTATCAAACCTCCCAGGAGGTTCTTCCTGCATGCTAACCTGCTCTTTAAGTTTATTACCATTATTATTTGTTGTGGGCAGTTCCTCTAAACCATTCCTTACTGCTTCTGGTACTGTTGGAATTAGTGGTTGCTCTCCACTCCTAAACCTTGGCATGAGCTGATCTATATGCCTTTTCCATATCATGTTACCAAACCCTCTAATTAACACTTTGTAATTCCTAACCCCTAATACCTCCAAAATTTTTCCTTCTATCCAAGGGTCACCTTTCCCAAAGTTCCTTGCATACACAGCATCATCAACTTTAAATTGCTTCACCACTCCTTGAAGGTCACCAGCAGGCATGTTAGGCAATGAATTGTCCTCTTTAACATGACATTTGACAGCCGATACAGGGACTTTGAAATTCCTATGAAACATCATTTCTCCTGGTGTCTTATTAGTGGAGGAATGAACAGTTTTCCTATGGTTATATAAGAACCTACATAATCTGGTATTGAGAGAACCTTTTGTAAACTTGTGTAAACCTTCCTTCAATGTCCTTACCGCCCTCTCCGCCAGACCATTTGATGATGGATGGTATGGGGCTGGAGTAACATGTTCAAGTTCAATACTATCCTTACTAAAGAAAGCTTCCAGCTCTTGTGATACAAAGTAAGCAGCATTATCTGACACAACTATGTCTGGTAACCCAAAATTTCAAAAGGATTTCCTCAGTAACTCAGTAGTAACTGTGGATGTCACGGAACTAGTTACAGTGGTACCTCGAGTTACGATGGTCCCCAAAATCGCCCTTTTATGTAAGTTTATTTTTTTAAATGCTTTTGTAGGTATATTTTTGGTGGTGTAAAAGGACTAGTCTATTTTACATTATTCCTTATGGGGATAAATTTGTTTGGTAATGGCACTTGAACAGCATTCTCGAACGAAAAAATATCGTAACTCGAGGTACCACTGTACTTGCATATCTAAGAATTTTGAAAAGGAATCCACAATTACCAAAAAATATTTGCCCTCAATTGGACCTGCATAGTCTATATGCACTCTAGACCATGGTTTCCCAGTGCTGGGCCAAGATAGAACAGGAGATGAAATTGGCTTAA
>WNWK01051628.1:0-12428 GCA_009830355.1 Cherax destructor
GTATTGATATCCTATTCCTTATCTTACTATGAGAGTTGACTATTCACAAACAGCTTAGCGGTTAGGTAATTGGAACTCGCACCCGACACCCCGAAAACCACGCATAGGTGAATACTTGCGATGCAGATTGTACAGCCTGTAGATCATCCAACTCGATGTGATGTCCTGGCGTATATCCACTTTTGTTTCTTGTCGATATATAATATAACCTATTCACTGTATTACTTTCACTTGTCACATATTTATTTCACTTTATTATCTAGGGTGACACACGTGGAACGTCGCCTGGAGCACACTAGGCCCACTCTGACCCCGCCACCAAATATTTATTTCTAGTTCACTTATAAAATTATGGCTCTCCCCACACTTATGTGGCTCAGGGCAACTCGTAAATCACTTCAAGGGTTGTTCACTACCCTAACACACTTGATAACCCCTGCAGTACCCTTGGGTAGCCCTCAAAAACACTTATATTTGCGGAGTACTAAAGTTGTGACTCGCCACGCGGTGTCCCTACTGTGTGTTAGTTACCATTTTGTCCTAGGCACATGTCGATTAGACACTAGGCCTGTTGTATGTGTGTGTGTGTGTAAGGAAACACTTCAAAATGTTTCCGCACCCACCGGGAATTGAACCCAGGCCTCCGTGTGTGAAGCGAGAGCTTTAGCCACCAGGCCACCGGGGCTGTGTCCACTTCCTGACTACTCTATGGCTGAAGAAATGCTTCCTGACATCCCTTTGACTCATCTGAGTCTTCAGCTTCCAATTGTGCCCCCTTGTTTGTGTGTTCCCTCTCTGAAACATCCTGTCACTATCTACCTTGTCGATTCCCCTCAACCTTTCTTCGTAGGACAGTCCCCTGAGTTGTGGAACTAACCTTGTCGCAAACCTTTGTACTTTCTCTAATTTCTTGATGTGCTTGACCAGGTGTGGGTTCCAGACTGGTGCTGCATACTCTAGTATGGCCTGACGTACACGGTGTCAGGTGTGTGTGTGTGTGTGTGTGTGTGTGTGTGTGTGTGTGTGTGTGTGTGTCGTGCCGAATATGTAAAACTTGCGATTTTTACTTGAATAGCAAAGCAATTCTTGCTGAATAGGGCAAGTGAAAATTTGTGTATGCAATTATTTCGCAAAAACCATTCTGAACCTAACGAAAAAAAATATATTTCATTGTGTTTGTTTATTATTAAATTATTGAAAACTTATATAAAATGTATTTAGTTGGATCAGGCTAAATTAAATTGCGGTTGTTATATTAAACATAGAGAAAATTTTAGAAAGGACTTAATTTTAAATGAGTTCTTGCTAATTGACCAGTTTTACCTCTTTGGCACGACATATATAAAAAATTACACACAGGCTGTATCCCACCGAGGCAGTGTGACCTAAAAAGAAAACCGAAAGTTTTCGTTTCCAAATTTAGTAATTTATACAGGAGGAGGAGTCACTAGCTCTTTGATCCCGGCATTTTAGTCGCCTCTTACTACATGCATGGGTTATGGAGGAAGAATACTTTTCCACTTCCCCATGTAGATAAGAGGAAACAAAGAACAAGAACTATTAAGAAAATGGAAACCTCAGATGGGTGTGTAAATATATACGCATGTACATACATGTTTAGGGTGATATAAGTGTAAGTAGCAGTAGCAAGTTATACCTGTTATCCCGTATGTTTATGAGTCAGAAAAAAATGTGTGTGTGTGTGTACTCACCCAATTGTGGTTGCAGGGGTCGATTCATAGCTCCTGGCCCAGCCTCTTCACTGGTCGCCACTAGGTCCACTCCCTGCTCCATGAGTTTTATCATACCTCTTCTTAAAGCAATGTATGGTACCTGCCTCCACTACCTCACTTTACAGACTATTCCACTTCCTAACAACTCTATGAATGAAGAAATACTTCCTAACATCCTGTGACTCATCTGAGTCTTCGACTTCCAATTGTGACCCCTTGTTGTTTTGTCCCATCTCTGGAACATCCTGTCTCTGTTTACCTTCTCGATTCCTCTCAGTATTTTATATCGTTATCATGTCCCTCCTGTCCTCTAGTGTAGCCTGGTCGAGTTTCCTTTACCTCTCCTCGTAGGACATGTCCCTTAGCTCCGGGACTAGTCTCGCTGCAAATCTTTGCACTTTCTCTAGTTTCCTTACGTGCTTGGCCTGGTGTGGGTTCCAAACTGGTGCTGCATACTCCAATATGGGCCTGACGTACACGGTGTACAGGGTCCTGAACGACTCCTTACTGATTATTATAACCATGGGGCAGCGCTAAACCTGGGGAGGGGGGATGGAAGGTACTTCAGGCTCAATTCAGGGGACCAGAGCATAGATCCAATTCCCTCGATCAAGAGCCCCTCACCAGCGTCAAGGAACCTCTCTTGAGGGGACTCCTTACTGAGATGTCTGAATGCTGTTCTTAGGTTCGCTAGTCGCCCATATGCTGCAGCAGTTATTTGATTGATGTGTGCCTCAGGAAATCTGCTCGGTATTATACACACTCCAAGATCCTTTTCCTTGAGTGAGGTTTGTAGTCTTTGGCCCCCTAGACTATACTCTGTCTGAGGTCTTCTTTGCCCTTACACGATCTTCATGACTGTGTGTGTGTGTACTCAACTAATTGTGGCTGCAGGGATCGAGACTCAGCTCCTGGCCCCGCCTCTTCACTGATCGCTACTGGGTCCTCTCTCTCTCTCTCTCTCCCTGCTCCAGGAGCTTTATCATACCTCGTCTTAAAGATATGTATGGTTCCTGCCTCCACTACATCACTTGCCAGACTATTCCACTTCCTGACAACTCTATGACTGAAGAAATACTTCCTAACATTCCCTTTGACTCATGAATCTTCAACTTCCAATTGCGACCCCTTGTTTCTGTGTCCACTCTCTGGAACATCCTGTCTCTGTCCACCTTGTCTATTCCACGCAGTATTTTGTATGTCGTTATCATGTCTCCCCTAACCCTCCAGTGTCGTCAGGCCGATTTCCCTTAGCTCTGGAACTAACCTTGTTGCAAACTTTTGCACTTTCTCTAATTTCTTGACGTGCGTGCGTGTGTGTGTGTTTTATACTATGATTTAACTGCGACTGGTTTCAAGAGTTCTACCCAGCAGCAGCCCGTGGTCTCTCTGGTCAATCAGGCTATTTATGCTAGTGCCCTACAGGTGCACATAGCAATCACAACCCGGACTGACCTGGCACGTACAGAAAAAGATGTCCAGCTGTTTCTGGAAAAAATATATATTAAAAATACTGCTGAAAAAGTAACAGAAATACCTGAGAACTTTGGTGCATTTACTCACAAACCTCTGCTTCCTGCTAAGATGCGTGTGTAAACACGTGAAACCTCTCAGGCATTTCCATTTACTGCAGATATTTTTCACTGGTATTTTTTCATATTTGTAGTCAAGCATTTTCCTGTTATTTCTCCCTCCCCTCCACACCGCCCGCCCGCCCGCCTGCCGCCTGCCCGCCTGCCGCCGCCTGCCGCCTGCCTGCCGCCTGCCGCCTGCCGCCGCCCTGCCTGCCTGCGCCGCCTGCCGCCTGCCTGCCTGCCTGCCTGCCGCCTGCCGCCCGCCCGCCCGCCCGCCTGCGCTGCCTGCCTGCCTGCCTGCCTCTGCCTGCCTGCCTGCCTGCCTGCGCCTGCCTGCCTGCAAGCCTGCCTGCCTGCCTGCCTGCCTGCCTGCCTGCCTGCCTGCCCGCCCGCCCGCCCGCCCGCCTGGCTGTCTGCCTGCCTGCCTGCCTGCCTGCCTGCCTGCCTGCCTGTCTGCCTGTCAGCCTGCACCTACCTCCCTCCCATCTCTTTTCTCCCACACACACACACATCACGGCAGGCAATCACACCTACAACAACTAACACACACACACACAAGGGTCAGCACTCAGACCATTACTGTTTCATGTTTATGTCAATATGACAGAAAATCGACTCAGGGCTGCCATTAGCAGATGCGAAACTAATGAAAAGAATACAAACATGAGTAGAACAGGAAAAGCTACAAATGGATCTAACAAGCTGCATGATTGGTTGTTCTAATATAACCCCAGGATATGCAAAGTTATGAAAATCTGAGGTCAAAGACGTCCGAAACAGTGTACGGGTTCAGAGGACAATGGTAGCAAACCTTACCTAACCTAATCTCCCTGAAAGAGAAGGACCTCGGGGCGAGCACAGTTCCGTGATTTTCGCTTGAGACGCACATCAACCGAATATCCAACGCAGCAAACGCGAGACTGACAAATTTAATGGCAGCCTTCAGGAATATAAACAAGAAGGCATTCACGACCTTATACACGGAATATGTCAGGGCCATCTTAGAGCATGCACTCCTAGTATGGAACATGCATCTGGTAAAGCATGTAAAACTGGAAAAAGTTCAAAGGTCTGAAACAAAACTAGTACCACAGCTGAGGGGTATGAACTATGAGGAGAGACTAGAGGAGCTAAACCTGACGGCACTAGAGGACAGAAGGACCAATGGTGACATAATTATGGCGTACAAAATACTGAGAGAAACTGACACGGAGAGTCTGTTTGAGAGGCCACAGCTGGAAGTTAAAAGCACAAATGAATCACAGGGATGTTAGGTAATACTTCTTTAGCCAGGAAGTAGAACAATCTACTCAACGAAGTGATAGAGGCGAATCCATACACATCTTTAAGAATATATATGACTGGGCTCACGCAGTCAGGAGTGTGTGAAACCTTAGCGGCCAGCCGAGAAACGGGACCAGAAGCTGAGACTCGACCCTTGCAACCACAATTAGGTTAGTACAATTAAATGCGCGCACACCCCCAGTAAAGTACCAAATAATCCAAGTTTTAGGATTAACAACGTTGCAGGTGGCAGTGTTGGTCTGCTGAATAAGCTCGGCTTCCCAGTCTCACCTCATATTTTAGCATAGCTTCACAAAATATTCAAAATAAATGAGATCAAAATATTTGTCTTAATCTTACCATAGTTGTCAAGTTGGCAGAGAGATGTCGCAGCAGCCGCCCTCACCTGCAAGACAAAACCAATTGTCACACATTGCCGCATATGTTACCATCACCAACACCTGTCACAAAACATGTTGCCACAGACAACACCTGCCGTACAGTCACCCGTTGTCACAAGCCATGCATTATTAATATAATCATGGGGGAGTGCTAAACCCGTAGGGATTATACAGCGCCTGAGAGGGGGAGATGAAAGGTAATCAGGCTCAATTCAGGGAACTGCACAGATCCAATTCCCAAGATGAAAAGCTCCTCTCCAGCGTCAAGGAACCTCCCTTGAGGGGACACGCCATGCAAACATATACACCAGGAAAAAGAAGCCGTTCACCCCAACACACCTGCTCACCATACAGCCTATACCCCCAACACACCTGCTCACCATACAGCCTATACCCCCAACACACCTGCTCACCATACAGCCTATACCCCCAACACACCTCCTCACCATACAGCCTATACCCCCAACACACCTGCTCACCATACAGCCTATACCCCCAACACACCTGCTCACCATACAGCCTATACCCCCAACACACCTGCTCACCATACAGCCTATACCCCCAACACACCTGCTCACCATACCCCCAACCTAATACAAGTAAAACCCCAATAGATATAATCTCACACATATATCTCCCAAGCAAATTAATAACAATTACCAGCACTCAACGATAAAATTAACACTATAACTCTAACACGACTAAAAAACACAAAAACTCAAATATTGCCATACCAAGATAAAATAACCAGCATCAGCTAAAAAGACTCCTAAAAGGTTCCAGAGATCCCTACGATGAAAGTGGAAAGTACGAACTGTGGGCAAACTTAAAATGATGCTCCACAGATAGCTAGCTGCACATTACAAGTTACATAAGGAAGGAGGGAACGAGGGGAGAGGGTCAGGAGCATCTGCAAACAGGTGAGATGTGTGTGCCTAATTTCTTGTTTACAGTGTATCATTGTAAAGTGATGATTACTGAAAAGAGAGGTCCAGAGGTCCTGCCAAACCTTATATAACTTGCTTCTCGTATAGAGCCCACCGGCCCCGCCAAGGACGTGTGTGTCTAAGGTACTCCCCATTGGAGACTGGAAAACATCGCATCAGGGAAACAAGAAACTTTTGAGAGAACAATGTATCAAAAACAATGAGACTGGATGTTGTATGTGAATGGGTTCTGAAAAAAAAGAAACAGTTCTAAGCACTGTTTGAGCCACAAGCAAAAATCTTTAACAGGTCGCCGGAAACTGGGTAATTACCAAAAATAGGGAAAAACAGTGAATAAATCAATATTCATGCAAGGAAACAGACCTGGAGCGCTGAACTACAGACCTGCATCACTGATAAGCATATCATCTAAGGTAATGAAGAAGATAATCAGAAGAAAAATGGTGGAGACCTGGAGAACAGAGAATATATTATAATAACCGTCACAGGTTTAGAGAAGGAAAGTTCTCTCTCACGACCCTACTAGAACATAATTATAGAAGGGTGCGAGGACTGCGTATTCCTGGACTGTACAAAAAAAATCGATATTATATCACGCAAAAGGGTGATGCACAAACTTAAAGGGCACGTAAGTTCCCCAGTCTTCTAATAACATGTTTATTTTTCAACTATAATGTACCTTGTCCATCATTACTATCGCATTTGCTTTATCAGTTTCGTAAGGTGAAGTCTAGGATCTTTCCTTAATTCATGGTATAACTTAACAAATCTTTGAGGACAATTGTGTTGTAGAGGTGTTCACACCTCTACAACAGACAGTGCGCTAAAGAGATCAAAAAAACCTAAATGAAAGGAGTCCGTGTGGGGTCAGAGAGGATGCATCAGAATGGGCAGACGAGTTATGGTGGCATTAGTGCTGATGGTGGTTACCTGTAGTTGCTTCTATAGGTCACAGTCTTCACGGCCCGGGTCCCAGACCAGGTTTCCTGGCCTGATCGATCAGGCTGTCAGTGCCCGCAGCCCAAAGTCCAACGTATGCACCACAGCCCGGTTAATCAGTAAATGATATGATTAATTTGTAGAGTTCCCTCTTGAAGACAGCTAGGGGGTTGTTGGTAATTCCCCTTATGCATGAAGGGAGGGTACTGAAGAGTCGTGGTCCCTTTACGCTTTGGCACTGGTGCTGGTAGAATTCATGATGGTTGTTAATTAATAGTAGTAGTAAAAGTGGTGGGGTTTAGGGTTGGGAGGTGGGTGGGAATAGTGGTAGGGGGGGCGGTTATTGCGTCATCGTTGGTGTCCAGTTGGCACCCCTACACCCTGAGGCTGCCAACAATGCACCACACCACGCCCACCACTACACCCTAAACCACGCCCACCACTGCACCTTAAACCATGCCCACTACTACATCCTAAATCATGCCCACCAGTACACCCTACACCACACCCATCAAGACACCCTAAACTATGTCTGCACACCACGCCCACTACTGTTCTTCATTCCAACTGTTGTATCCATCACTGCAGTAAGGTGTCATGGTAGAGTGTACACTACTGACCTGACCTTGGATACTTCTCCATATATACTATCAAATTTAGCCATCTACGTGAGTGTATATACACGGTGAGGAGCTTCCAGCACTTCACGTGTTGTATTGATACTAAAAAAAAATTCTATAATTTTTTAGTTTAGACCAGGTTTCAAGATTTACTCTTGAAGCCTGGTCTAAGATCACATTTCATTATTGACTGCTTGGTCCAGCAGGCTACTGCTGTCGGCATTCCGCAAGCCTACACGGCCTTTAAAACCTGGCTGATCTGATGCTATGTTTAACTTTTTATGAAGTGGAAAGATAAGCAAGTGGAAGGCCTCAGTTATATGCCCTAAAGCTGCAGTTAGCGGACATTCTATGACTAAGACCCGGGACAGGAAATACTTGCTCTGTTTCCTGACGAATAAAACACTACCATTATTACTAGGTGTTTACCTGCTACCTGTTATGTGAAACATGAGAACATAAACACAGAGGAACACTGCATTAAGCCTACCAAACCATGTTACGTCGGTCCAACTCACACCTATCCACACCTGCACATATTTATAGTTACCCAAAGTTCTTGCCTCACTGACACTACCTGTGAGTTTGTTCCACTTATCTACAAGTCTACTGCCAAACCACTACTTCCGTATATAATTTCCAACTCTAAATTTGTCCGACTTGAATGCAATGGTTTGAGTTCTGTTTTGGCTGAATATTTTCAAGCACTTTCTACCCATTTCCAAATAATGCAAATTCAGTGTCTTCACCTTATCTTTGTAAGAAAGACTTCTGACCCCTGGGATCAACTTCGTCATCCTTCTCTGCATGTTTTCGAGCGCATTCATCTCCATTCTGTGATATGGAGACCAGAACTAAGCAGCATAATCTAGACGAGATCTTACCAAGGATGGAACAGTATAATTCGATCCTTGATAACATATCGCCCACACAGTGGACTTCGTCACAAACACTGACTTGATAAAGTCAACTGCGTGAGCAAAGCGTTGCTAACAGAGGATTGCATTATACCGCAATTGTCTTTTTCCATCGTGTCGGTATTTTGTATCATTTACCCATATCTTACCAAGGATATATAAAGTTGAGGTATGAGGCCTTTTCTCAGCCCTGGCCGCGGGGGCGTTGACCCCCGAAACCCTCTCCAGGTAATAACCCACCCAAGGTTTTAGCTTCAGTGACCCTACTAGGCACTGTTCCACTCATCAACTACTCTATTTCCAAACCAGTACTTTCCTACATCCTTTCTAAATCTAAACTTATCCAATTTGAATCCATTGTTTCGAGTTCTTTCTCGAAGGGGTATCCTCAGAACCTTATTTATATATCCTTTATTTATGCCCATCTTCCATTCATACACTTCAATCATGTCTCCTTCCATTCTACGTCTTACAAGAGAATGTAGGTTTAGGGCTCTTAATTTATCTTCGTACGATACGATTTCTTATGCAGTGGATTAACTTTGTCATTCTTCTTTGAATGTTCTCTAATGATTTACACCCATTCTATAGTATGGAGACCAGAACTGAGCTGAATAATGATGTGTAGAGCTGTAGTATAACCTCTAGACTCCTGTTATACTTCTTGATATAAATCCCAGTAATCTGTTTGCCTTATTACGTACGCTTAGGCATTGCTGTCATGGCTTCAGTTTACTGCTTACCGTAACTCCCAAGTCCTTTTCACATTCTGTAAGGTCTAGTTCTTTTATATTATTTATTTTTTAAGTGCTAGGGTTATTTACATTCCCGAGCTTCAGGACTTTGCATTTATCTACATTGAGCTGCAACTACCACTTGTCTGACCACCAAATGAGCTTGTCTAAATCCTGCTGAAATTCGGTGGCATCTTCCTCTGAATGTATTATCCTACCTATTTTTGTGTCGTCAGCGAATTTGCTCATATCACTTGTTATTCCCTCGTCAAAGTCATTATTGTATATTATGAACAACAATAGGCATAAAAACTGATCCTTGTGGAACGTCACTTGTGACTGAACCCCCATTCAGATTTCACCCCATTTATGCAAACTTTCTGTTTCTTAAAAAAAAAACCATGTCACGGGTGGGATTAGAACCCGCGATCAGAGAGTCATAAAACTCCAGACCGACGCGTTAGCCACTGGGCCAGCTGGCTACAATAAGATTCATCAACTAGGTATATTTATACACCATAGGAAGGCTAGCATAGGCACCACTGTGACCACAAATGCAAGTTTTTACAGACGAATCTCCCGCTAGCGTGGTCGTGACGAACTCTAGCTCAAGTTCCACCCGTGGTATGGTTTGTTTGCAATCATGGCATTACGATTTCGTGAGTCATGTTTCTGTTTCTTGTTGGCAACACAAGTCTCGATCCATGGCAGGACTCTCCCCCCCCCCCCAACTTTAAAAAAAAAATGCGTAGAACTCTATCAAAAGCTTTACTAAAATCCAAATAAACAATATCATATTCTTTATCATAATGAACTGCCTCAAAGTCAGTAAATTAGTCAGGCAGGAATGCCTCCTCGTGAATCCATCTTGACTATCATAAATCATGTCTATCAAGATGGCTACTTATAATATCAGCTGTAATTGACACTAACAGTTTGCCTATAATTGAGATCAGGCTTGTTGGGCGGTAATTTGACGGTAATGACTTATCTCCTGCTATAAAAATAGGAATTACATTAACCATCTTCAACATGTCATACACTACACCTGTTTGAAGATATATATTAAAAACGTTAGTTAATGGTTCACAAAGTTTCATTTTGCACTCTTTAATAAAGAACCATTGATAAAAAGTTCATCAGAGCCTGGGGACTTATTTTAAACGGTCAACCTGTTTGATTATCATGTCTCTAGTGACTGACATAACGTAATTTATTTTCTTAGGCCCTCCACAATAATTAATTACTAAGATATCGTTTGCGTCTTCTTGAGTGAAATCCGAAAGGAAATACTAATATTAAAATCCGAGCACATTTCATTCTCATTATCAATAATCTGTCCAAAGTAAGTTTTCGGAGGACCTAGCTTTTCTCTAACGATTGTTCTATATACTCGGAAAAAACTTTAGGGTTTGTTTTCGAACCCTTAGCAACTTTAATTTCACAGTTTTGTTTAGAATTTCTTACCCCCCTTTTTTAACCTCCCTCTTAATGTGATATATTCATTCATAGGATGACCCTTACCTCTTTTGATACGCCTATAAATTCCTTTATTCTGCCCTAAAAGATGTTTGAGTGTATTGTTCATCCATTTTGGATCATTTCTATTCGATCTTATTACTCTACACGGAATAAATGTTCTTTGGGCAGCGTGTATAGTGTTTAGAAAACTGTCATATTGATAGTTTTCTTCGTTACCCCAGTCCACAAATAACAGATGTTCTCTAAACCCATTGTAATCTGCTAAGCTAAAATCTGGGACTCCTCACTGAATTATCCCTAATATCATATTTCCATTCATTGCTGAAGGTAATGGATTTGTGGTTGCTCGTGCCATGTTCCTGCTACAAGTGGCGAGTGGTTCCCAGTAATGGCACGAGCATCAAAATAAGGAAAGTTAAGAGAGAAGATTTGAAGGTAGGAAATAGCTTCTCTGTTCTTCAGGATGAGTGTACTCCAGTGGTCAGTGAAGGTAAAGGTACTACTTCCCCTGCTAATAGCGATAAGCGAATTCTTGTGGTAGGTGACTCACAGGTAAGATATATGGACCGTGCTTTCTGTAATAGGAATAAGAAGGTGAGAGAGAGGGTGTGCTTCCCTGGAGCTGGTGTTGGTGACATAGTCAACAGGTTGGATATCATGTCAGGTAATGGGAACAACCCCATTAGCTGTCTCAGTGCTGGTGGAAATGATATTGGGAAGGGTAGGAGAGAAGAGCTGCTAGATAAATACAGGTCAGCTATAGATCTAATTAAGTCTAAGGGAGGGGTCCCAATCATACGTAGTATCTTGCCTAGAAGGGGAGTGGGAAATGAATGGTTGTCTAGGGCAATTGGTGTAAATTGCTGGCTAGACAGATACTGCAAGGAACTTGCAATCCCATTCATTGACAACTGAGACAACTTTTATGGCAAACATGATATGTATGCAAGGGATGGGGTACATCTCTCTGGGGCAGGAGTGGTAGCACTTGCCAACTCGATCGAGAGGGCCATTGCTGACATGTCTAGGATTTTAAACTGATAGAAGATAGAGGTATGGGTGTGTGTGGGAAACAATCAGTTTGCAACACTAGGGCTGAAAACAGGACATGTATAAGAACATAAGAACATAAGAAAGGAGGAACACTGCAGCAGGCCTACTGGCCCATGCGAGGCAGGTCCAAATCTCCCACCGACTTAAGCCAATGCCCCGACCCATCCAGGTCAGGTTACATTCACTTAAGGAAGGAGCACGGCATCTGACCTAGTAGCACAAACTAGTCAGGTCCAACTCACACCCACCCGCACCCACTCATATATTTATCCAGCCTATTTTTAAAACTACACAACGTTTTAGCCTCTATAACTGTACTCGGGAGTTTGTTCCACTCATCGACAACTCTATTACCAAACCAATGCTTTCCTATATCCTTCCTGAATCTGAATTTATCCAACTTAAAGCCATTGCTGCGAGTCCTGTCAATACTAGATATTTTTAGCACGCTATTTACATCACCTTTATTTATTCCTGTTTTCCATTTATACACCTCAATCATATCCCCCTAATTCTACGCCTTTCTAGGAGTGCAGATTCAGGGCCCTCAGTCTATCCCATAGGGAAGATTTCTGTAAAGGAAACAACTTGTCATCCTCCTTTTTACGTTTTCCGACATTTAATCCATTCTTAAACGGTAAAAACTTTTGCACATAATCTAGATGAGGCCTAAAGGATATATGAGTTGAAGCAACCAGGACTCCTATTATTTTTCTTCTTGATATAAGCCAAGTTCTGTTGCTT
>WNWK01051629.1:0-12428 GCA_009830355.1 Cherax destructor
TGAACCCAGTAGCGGTCAGCAAAGAGGGGGACCCAGGAACTAAGATTGCCCCGCCAAAAGTAGGTGAATAAACCCCAAAGGGGGATGAGAGAAATAGTGAATGCAGTGCAGTGTGAAGGGAAGGAAAAATAAGCAAATGAGATGGAATACCTTGCCGGGATGTAGAGGAGAACCACATACTCAGAGGAATCCCTTTGGGGGATGTAGAGGAGAACCACATACTCAGAAAATCCCTTCCCGGGATGTAAGCCACATACTCAGAGGAATCCTTGCCGGGATGGAGGAGAACCACATACCCAGAGGAAACCTTGCCGGGATGTAGGGAGAACCACACCCAGAGGAATACCTTCCCGGGAGAGAGGAAACCAATACCGGGGAATACCTTCCCATGTGAGAACCACATACTCAGGGGAATACCTTGCCGGGATGTAAGGAGAAAAAATACCGGAGGAATACCTTGCCGGGATGAGGGAGAACCACATACCCAGAAAATACCTTCCCGGGGGTGTGAAACCACATCCCCAGAGGAATACCTTCCCGGGGGGAGAAAACCCAAATACCCGGGGTGAAATTCCAAAAACACACTGAGTGTGGTTCAGCCATAGATGAATACACAAAAAAAACCACAAGAGTGGAAAAACTATACAAAAAAAGTGGGACTAACACAAAGAATAAACACATCAGTCGTATTCCATGGTTTTTTACCATGGGATACACGAAAAAAAATAAATCATGGAAAAGAGGAAGTCTGTGGGGGGTTGAAAATGGTGTTCCCTTTTTTTCCCAGTGGATTCGGGTAACACCAGAGAGCCAGGAAAAACGAACATAACAGGTATTGTACATGAGTACACTGTAGAAAAAAGGTGAAAACAGATTTTGAGTTCGATACATCAAAGACAATCGGACCTGACTTGGTGTCACCATAGATTCTCAGAGAGGCCACATGCGCCAAGGGCCGCATGTGCCTTCTAAATTATGAAATTATGGAATTATGAATT
Source organism: Cherax destructor (assembly GCA_009830355.1). NCBI lineage: Eukaryota > Metazoa > Arthropoda > Malacostraca > Decapoda > Parastacidae > Cherax > Cherax destructor. Next base: position 999 of record WNWK01051629.1, read on the forward strand.
CATTTTATGTAGGTCGCACACTGCAGTGTCTACAGTTACAAAACATTTAAAGCCATTATACACCAAAACCTTATAGCCACTTTTAAGAGCCATTTTTCCCACTTCCGGTCAGTGCCGGGTTATCCTAGTAGACCCATATTTACTGTCAATAATTAGTAATTTCAATAAAATTTTATTTCCTCTCGATTATAGTGTTTGTATTATTTACCTTAGTCTCAAGTGTTTCATAAACATTAAAACACAGTATTTCTATCTATAACAGAAACTGAACCACCGACCCGTCGTGTTGCATCTTACCACGTTCACTATAATTATTTACCATATTAATGCTATAAGTATAATGTTAATATCGATCATTACAAAATGCAGCCCTCCTTTAAATTTGGATTTTCATATTGGCCCTTTCAAACTAAAATGTTTAGGACTACTGCTGTAGGGTAGTGGAGAAAAGACACCATGTGATACAATACCTCACAAAAGACTGGGGAAATAAGGTGCAGGCAGAGATAACAGGAAACATTGCTCAGGTGAATCAAAGACTACCTTAGGAAAAGGAAACAATGATTGTCTGAGAAGATATGTCGCCATGACTCACGAAATCGCATTAATACGATTGCAAACCAACCATGGACCAGGTGGATTTGAACCCATGGCCTGTAGTTTTAGGATTCACTTGCCATGGGTTCAACCCCCAGTCCGTGGTTTGTTAAGATATGCCAGAATGGGGATGAGAAATGAGCGGGGGTTTAACAAGGATCGGTATTCAGACCAGCATAATTTCTGGTATGTGTGAATGACGTGCCAGAAGAGACTGAGTCAGGTGTATGTTTGTTGATACAACAAACAGGAAAATAAAAACCAGTGAGGACAAAGAAATCCTGTGAAAGGATCTGGACAAGCTTCAAGATTGGTCAGATAAGTGGTTACCTTAATTCAACCATCAGTAAATGCATAGTTATGAGAGCTGGGGAAGGAGAAGACCTCGGTGTCCCGTGGCCGGTGGCTAAAGCTCTCGCTTCACACGTCGAGGATCCGGGTTCGATTCCCGGCGAGGTAGAAACATTGGGTGTGTTTCTTTACACAGGTTGTCTATGTTCCCCATCAGTAAAAGGGCCTGAGAGTTTATGATGTGGGTCGCATCCTGAGACCTAACCAATTTTTCCCCAAATGCTCTGCATAACAAGGGACTTTGTATGTAGTAGTATGTCACTGATGTCACTAGGCCCGTAAAAAAAATACAGGCCTAGCTGATATTATTATTATAGAAACAAGTAGATCCCTACATTAGAAGACAAATGCTGCAGACTTCATTCAAGGGGAAAGACCTAAGGGTGAGCATGGCCCAAAAACATCGCCTGAGGCCATCAACCTAATAAAATCTGCAACCAATGTTTATTTTTAAACCAAAGTAGTCTTCATGAATCACAATAAAAAAACCCAGGGGCCCTTTGTATATGACTTTTTTCAGGACCGTCATGAGGTATACAGTACCATCATGGAACCCCACATGATAGGGCATTTTTAAAAAACTGGAGAAAGAGCGGGGGTCTGCCAGGAAGCTGCAGTTCCACGGCGAAGGGAAGTTAGCTACGACGAGAGGTTAAACGAACTGAACCTGACCACTTAAGAGGACAAAACAACAAAGGAAACATGATAACATATAAAATACTCAGAGGAGTTGATAGGGTAGACAAAAATGTGTCAGTGATAGATATATTATGTGTAGTATGTATACCCAATGACGGTATGATCATGTGACGATTGTTTAAACATGGTAGGAGATGCTAGGCGCATCACTGCCAGTCATTCTTGAGACGACGATAGGACGAGAAACACGTACTGGCACTGAGACACCTTCATCAATTAACACCTTAACAGGCTACGTATATTGTGTCATTGTTACCAATATCACTCATCCGAGCCCAACTTGACAAAGGCGGGAAATAGGTACACAAGGGCACGGGTGGAAATTAAAGACGCAGATGAGACATAAGGATTTAGGAAATATTTCTTCAGCCTGAGGGCGGTCAGGAAGCGGAATCATCTAGACAAAAAGGTAAAAATGGCAGGTTTCATACATAGTTTCAAGAACACGTATGACAAGGCTCACGAGGATAGGAGGAAGTAATTCTGACAAGTGGCAGGTTAAGAGGCAGGACCAGGAGATAAGAATCGATCCCTGAAACCACATACAGGTGAGCACATAGGCGAATATATATATATATATATATATATATATATATATATATATATATATATATATATATATATATATATATATATATACACACACACACACACACCTCTTTTTGTCGCTCTGTCTCTGTTCCTCTCTCTCCCCCCACACAAGATCCCTGCACACCTGCCCATCCTTGCTGCCTCAGCTATGTTCCCTTCACTCAAACATTGTACATTTTAGTATTAAACTTAACAAGAAACACATCAAAGTGATATATATAAAGGCAGATAAAATAAACAAAAAAACAACTGGTGAATTAAATGAAGGAAAGAGAAACTTACCAGACGTAATAGCCAAAACAGAGATGAAATTAAGAGGAAGAATAACACGGGTAATATTCTCAGGAGAATATCAAATACACAACCGGGAAACAGTAGGTGGATTATTAGATTATTTATTCAAAAGCATTAAACCCGTGTGGGTGGGTGTCCCGTAGCTTGATCGCTAGTGCACTCAGTTTACACACTGAGGTCCGGGGGTCGATCCCCCTGCTAGAAAACATTAGGACGTGTTTCCTCAAGACATCTGCTGTCCATGTTCACCCATCAGTAAAATGGGTACCTGGGTGTTAGTCGACTGGTGTGGGTCGCATCCTGGGACAAAACTTATCTAATTTGCTTGAAATGCTCAGCATAACAAGGGACTTTCTGTATAGTAGTACGTCATTGATGTCAGCTAGGCTTGTATACCTTGTACATGTACTTGTGAAAAGGAGGAGGAATGGCTGTGGTGGTTAGGAATATGTGAAATTTTATTTGATATAGTTCATTTTACACTTCGATGACGTGGGTACCACATGCACAGTGTTAACTTCCCCCCCTCCACCCATCCAAGAAGTACACAGCAGAGACTAGATTGGTCACCCAAGGTAGTAGTTGTGCTGTAAAACTCTCCACCAAACATTAGGAGACTGAGTCAGGAATATGAGAATAATTAGAACAGGTAATATTACGAGATATTGAGACGAGGGTAAGGAGACTGATGTAGTCACATGGAAGCCTCTAGTTGCAACGTTTCGCCATGGGCTTTATAAAGTCACAAGCAGATAAGCCTGATAAGATAAGGTGAGCTTACAGTATAAATGCGAGTAGTGGTAAGGTTAAGTACTTGTGGGGTGTTTACTAGGTCATATTGATTCACAAGCATCTAAGCAACTTTCTGGCAAGTGTAAAGATGTAGAAACAATCGTTCCCGGGTTAAAAATTGTTGGTGAAAGTACTGAGTGCATACCCAGGGCATCATTCTGTCTGGGAGTCATTTTCTTTGGCAGCAAGTAGTGTGACATTTTAGTTTATTGTGTGTTTCTGTGTATTATGGATTAATATTATTATTATTATTATTATTATTATTATTATAATCAAAACTAAGCGCTAAACCACCGGGGTCATACAGCTGTGTATTATGGAGCATTATGAAACAACCATTGTTAAAATTGTCCATCATGCTTACGTATTAGTAAGTGTTTTAGTATTGGACACTCACTGAAGCTTTCCTCCACAAGTATGACACATCTTAAAATGCTGTGTATGTGTCTCGCAACTGTTGAACCAGTATGACAGTCTTGGAGTCACTGGAAGACACACGAAAGGCCGATGTTGTGTACATAGGCCTTGCAAAAACCTTCGGAAGGCGTTAACATGGTGTAATAGCACCAAAATATCGTGGAAAAAAAGAATAACTGGAAAAGTGGCAGGTGGATATTTAACTTTCTAACAAATATAACCCAAAGAGTACTAGTGAACAAAGTAAAGACAGATGCTGGGATGCTTAAAAGTTCTTTTTTCCAAGGCACAATACTTGTACCTGTTCTCTTTCTCATTCTCATATCCGATAGAAACGAATCATAGAGCTGTGTCATCCATTGTAGACGATACTAGAATCATAAACAAATCTACAAGGTGATGAAAACCAGGTCTTCCATTGGGCCACAGGAAAAGTATGATGATGAATGAGGACAAATTTCAGTTACTCCATTATGGAAAAAAATGAGGAAATAAAACTTGGGTGTGAAATATATAGCAAACTCAGAGCACTCAGTAAAGTGGAAGATTAATATGGGGACTTAGGTTGACCTCCCTCTTCACTAAGATACTCAGTTCACTGGCCACTGATGTCCTTTATTGGAAAATTGATGACTCCCTCAACGCACCTATTCTTGCCTACGACTTGTAGATCTCGCTGAACCATGTGTCTGTTTCAGTTGCTTCTTCATCAAAAACTCCCTCTACCAGCATATTTTCGGCTTACCTAGGGGTCCACTAAGTGCTGTCTTGGCGGATCTATACACGGAACATCACAAAACTGTGCGTTTTAATTCGTCATCGTGTCTTCTATTACTTGACTTTGTTAGGTGGCCGACACACTCCTGATTACTCCAACATGTGATGTCTATCCTCCAATTCAAACAAATACGTTGAACCTTCCTTTCAATTTACGTTCGAAGACGAAATCAATGATACTATCCCTTTCCTTGATGCTGTCCTCTGCAAGTTTGGCAGCGAACTCTGTTTCAAATATGATCTTCTCAGTTTCCACTTTCACCACGACACCAAGATTAAACGGGGTGTTGTCATAGGTTTTTTCTAAGACTTTTCCGTGTCTGCATTATTGAATTCCTTGAAGAATGATGTTCTTTCCTCGAGAAAATCTTCACAGAACCACACTGCCTTCGACATTTCATCTGGGATTGCAGTTGACGTATTCATATCATCAACTCGCCCAGCTCGGATGACACCAGAAAGATGTACATATTTTTCCCAACTCGACTGTTTAACTCATCGCCAAGATTTTCCCCAACTAAACTCACCTTAGTCACCACTGCCTCTACTACAGCCATCACCAAACAAACAGAGCCAACATAACTGCTACAGGAGTATACACAATCCCATGCAACACTTGTGACCAAATCTATGTAAGCGAGACATCCAGAGAACATAAACACATCGTAGAAATCCATTACGCCAGCCAGATAGAGGACCTTTAAAACCTCTGCGTAATATTCCATAGTTAAGACAACCGCTTGATACACTCATCAGTATCTCCAACAATGTCGTCCAGACTAATGACTTCCATAACGTGACCTTGGATGTATGGGCATCAATGTGACCTGATGAGCACCTTACTCCATCTTTACTTCAACAATCTTCACCGTTCATATATTTACATTTTCTTAAGAGGTTTGTTTGTGACTTGAAGTCCACTGCGTAGGCGAACGTGGTCAACGAATTTCCCTTTATATGACTGTATTTGTGTTTTTACCATAGTAACATGGACAGACACCATAGAGGGAATGATAGGGCGAGCTATAGTGCCACGGTGACATTACATATGATGTAAGATACGAGTGAATGTTATAGTGTGTGTACTCACCTAGTTGTGGTTGCAGGGGTCGAGTCACATGTGTGTGTGTGTGTGTGTGTGTGTGTGTGTGTGTGTGTGTGTGTGTGTGTGTGTGTGTGTGTGTGTGTGTGTGTGTGTGTGTGTGTGTAGTGAAAATCCTGGCAGGAATAGAACACATCTTTCATACTTTGGCGTAGGTGGGGATTTGGATGAGAGGAAATTGACGGGAGGAGAGAGAGAGAGAGAAGAGAGACATACAGAGAGACAGACAGACAGAGAATATAAAGTAAGAGAAGCTAATCGTTTACGTCAAACGTCGAGGAAACAGACTGTGGGAGTCACTAGTAGACAAAGTACTCGGTGGAGTTTGTTGAGCACCCGGTGAGTGAGGCTGGAGAGGAGAGTACAGGGAGAGGGAGGAGTAAAGCCACTCTGTAAGAGGGGAATGCGGTACAGTGGAGAAAAAAGGTACATGGAATGAAAGCCGAGTGAGGTGGAGTACCCAACTAGGGAGAGTTGGAAGAAAAAAAATAATCCTACCAAAAAATAAAAGAGGAAATGGTTTATCCACTGATACAAAGCAACAGATAAACGGCACTAAAAGATGGAACTACAGAGAAGTCGGGAACAACAGAGAATATAGAGCAGATAACACAAATAACCCGCACATGGGAGAAACTTATGACGACGTTTCGGTCCGATTTGGACCATTAACTAGTTGCACACTCAACCCAGACTGAAACATCGTCAAGAGTTTCTGTCTTCCATGTTCGGGTTATTTACGTATTGTTCCAGTCACGGTACTGTGACTTTCTGTTCTTCAATAAAGAACAGAGCAGACGAGTCACCACCGAGAAGTGGAGAAATAATTGATGAACGATGTAGTGTCAAAGACAAAGAAGAAACAGCTACACAGTAACAATAAGAAAGAAGACAGATAAGATTGCACATAAGAACGCGGACGAACTCACCGTAACCCACAAAGTCGGCGAGGCGCTAAACACGGGACACAAACATACTTTCACTTTGGAATTACTAATAACTCCGGGGAAACACATGTTCACCCATCAGTAAAATAGGTACCTGGGTGTTAGTCGACTGGTGTGGCTGGCATCCAGGGGACAAAATTGATCTAATTTGCCCGAAATGTTCTGCATAACAAGAGGCTTTCTGTATAGTAGTATGTCACTGATGTCAGCTAGCCTGTATACCTTGTATAGAAGATTATTATAATTATTATGTATTATTATTATTATTATTATTATTATTATTATTATTATTATTATTAAAGACAACGCGAGTTACCCTACAACTTAGAAAGTGAAGAAAGTATTTAGCGGACAAGAGAAATCAAAATCGATGGGATCAGAGATGTATTCCTGTGTAAACCGTGTGTGAAAATCTACAAGTCACTAGACGTGAGAATATTATCTAAGTTGATAGAGAAGATAATCTAGGGGACTTGCTGAGCCCTAGATAACAGAGGACTCGTACAGGACAACCAACACAGCTTTGGAGAAGGAAAGTTCTATTTTGTGAACATCCTAGAGTTCTATATCATGCAGCGCTCTAACACAGTTCTACATCATAAAGTTCTAAAACATGGACTTCTACAACATAGAAACATAAATAATTCAGATGGGTTGACTGCATTTTCCAAAGTGTCAGGAAGGCATTTAACACTGTACCAGCCCATAATATCCGTGGTGTGCTGTCAAACTTTTGAGAAAAAAAAAAAAAAAGTACGATATTTACTCAAAGTTTAGATTGATTTTTGAGTGTAAGTCAAAATTTGCTCTTGTTATGGAAGAAACTGGTAAAAGTGAGATAATGGTTTTCATGTCATATTTTGTGAGTGTCTCATCTGATTAACTTCAAATCTTCAACACCGATAACTTAATAATGCAACTTCTGAGCGGCTTGAAACTTAACGTACTGGTGTATTTTAGAATATTTGCCTCTCTTAGAAAACAGGAGAATGCATCTTCAGTTTGTCTTTAAACTTTCGAAGGTAGTATTCTTAGTGGAGGTCTTGAATTAGTGTACGTCTTAAGTTGCCATTTTTATTAAAGAATTTGAGATATTAGTTTGTATTTGATAACTTGAAATTAGGATATCAATTTCCATGTGATAACTTGTGAAGGTCTCTTCTGATTCGCTTCAAATCTTCAATGCTAATATGTAACTGCATTAAAAACCGAAGCCGCACTCTGAACTATTCCTATAATAATAGTAATAATATCTTTATTTACTACAAATACATGTACATGGTATACAGCCCTAGGTGACATCAATGACATACTACTTTATAGAAAGCCGCTTGTTATGCTGAGCATTTCCGGCAAATTAAGTCAGTGTCCCAGGATGCGACCCAAACCAGTCGACTAACACCCAGGTACCTATTTTACTGATGGGTGAACAACAGGTGTAAAGAAACACGCCCAATGTTTCTACCCTGGCTGGGAATCGAACCCAGACACTCGCCGTGTGAAGCGAGAGCTTTAGCCACCATAGAGAGGGCTGAGGTTATGCAGTGCAGGGATGCCTTTCTCGGATCACTCAGCAACCCAAATACACGTAGTGTTACAATTAAATTTTCTACTGTTCTCATATTTGATAGTTGCCTAAGTTTGTTAGCGTGATCGATCACGCCAACAACCAGAAGGCTTGGTCTGGGATCAGGCATCGGGGGGGCATAGACCCCTGGAATACACTACAGGTACTCTACCAGGTAGACTACAGGTACTCTACCAGGTAGACTACAGGTACTCTACCAGGTAGACTACAGGTGCTCTACCAGGTAGACTACAGGTAGATTTGTAATTTCCAGTTGAGTCTTTCATGACACTCTTAAAAAAATGTTTCAAATAAAAATAAAGCAATTTTCGAATCAATTTCACATTTTTAATATTTTTTGTGTGTTGTAGTAGGTTAATAGAGTTGATATAGAGGGTTGTGCTGAGAAGAAAACCACCTGAGAGCAGTTTGCTTCTTCCAAACCATTGTATATTCTATTATTTAATGTCTTTTTGTAGTATTTCGGAACAGAGACCACAGCTCATAGGTTCTTTTATGTCGCCTTTCAAAACGTCAATATAATTTATGTTAACCTTCGTGTGTCTTCCAGTTTATCTTAGTGTAAAATACCAATATTTTTTTTTAGAATTAGATGTTAAGTTGTTGTGCATATTAAGATCTATTTGTGTTGTCTCGTTTGGTACGTCACCTCTATTGATATTTCAATGTCCATTAATTCAGATGGAGAGAGTTTGAGGCTGCTTCATATGAAGTAGTTTCTTCTGTACACAAGTTCTGGAATTTCATATTTAATATCTTACTCGTTTTCTCCTTCAGTTCCTAGAGTTTGTCCTGCGATTTTTTTTCACTTACAGTTTGTAAACTAAAAAAAATGATTGCCATTTCTTCTGTCTATTGCCTATGTTGGAAGTTTCTTTCTTGATTCTTCCATACGTTACTATGGTTATTTCTAAGGTGTCGGAATCTCTGGTAATTCTGGGTTTCAACGTTTCCTTCCTCTCTTTCCTCTTGCTCGAGCACCGGGATGATATTTTCTGTTTAACACCGTTTTAAAGATCAATGTATATTTCTTGATGGGGCTTCTGCTTCCTTTCTACCTTCTCAAGGAGATACATTATCAGGTGCCATTCCTTTTGACCTGTTCATTACCTTTATCAGCTAATTACTTTATCTTCTGTTGTGTTGATGTTATCTGGTGTTCCCTGGTCTATACATTCATCATTCCTCGGTTAATGCCATCTTAAAATACTTGTTTAGTTCCTCACTGACTATTAGTTACCCGACAACTCTCCTTTAGACTTTCTCTGGCGTCTTCCGTATAACATGATGGCGTCTTCCGTATAACATGATGGCGTCTTCCGTAAAACATGATGGCGTCTTCCGTATAACATGATTATGAAGAATTTTTTATTTCTGATGTGCCATTAAGTCTTTCATATTTCATCGCTTTATTTCCTCACTTTCATACAGTTGATGACTAAGACACATGTGCGACACTTGGGTATCTTTATTGCTAAAGCGTTTCGCTTGACCCACAGTTTTTTTTCAGTCTGATACAGGTAAATGTGTCTTGAGACAATAATAGATTGGACGTAATTAGCTCCTCAAGCTTGATATGTGATGGTCAGTCCCTTAAGGCTAAAACACAGGCATGCAGTTAGACCTTATATACTAGAACAGAGGTGAGGTACAGCAGCTGGAGATGATGTCACAGGTGAGCGGGGCCAACTTGTGGATGGTCATGCTCAGCATTTGTTTAACAAAGGAGTTATGGTGTTGCTGTGTCAGAAAAGTGTGATATTATTGATGATAATGTATTGTATTAATTCATGTCACTTTCACATAGTTGTTTTTGTCTATTCTGGTCACATCTTTTTGTGTCGTCTGTCTTCTGCTTTATATTTTCTGTGTTTTAGTGTTCCTTGCGCTCGCCTTTTTACGTCTATTCTGTTTTTCCAATATCATCTTTTAGGTATACATTAACACTTTGCATCCTGGCATTTTCATACTAGGCTCTCCATTATATCTCTCTGTGTCTCCTTCCATATCCCCTTCACAGTGTATAATAAGGATCTCTATACACCTAGTCTCCTCTTCTGTAATCCAGTTTCTCTTTCTTTTTTTTATGATCCTCTAAGTTTTATTTTTCACCAGGTAATTAAAGCACATGACTGCAGCATCCCTCGCTTCTATATCTATACCTCACATGTTAAGACCAAGTCTGGTCTTGTCAGCTCATTCTCTTTCTCTCAGTCCTTGACATGTTAGTACATGAAGTTCTTCAGTACTTCATCCATCAGTGTGTGTTTTACTCACCTAATTGTGGTCCGGGGTTGAGACTCAGCTCCTGGCCCCGCCTCTGTGTGTGTTTATTTCACCAAGTAGCTTTAATGGTATGTAGCGTTATCAGTTTATAAAAGAAAGTCAAGAAACGAGAAGAATACTGCAGCGCCTGGGAGCCATGTTAGCCCTGGGAAAACCCAAACCGAAATCTGACTCATCCAATTTAAAAACTCAACAAAGGAATCCCCTAACACAGTTTATTTTTATAAAAATACAAGGTCTTAAAGCAAGCAACAATACCATTTATTAATGAAAGCCTCACCAAGACCCACATAAACGACTACCTTGGCAGCGAAATGTGGATACCTGAAAACACTCTTCTTTGATGCGACCGGAAAAAAACCCCAAAAGGGGAAATGTTAACGTGTATGTTAAAGAGGCGCTCATTTTCACCGAGTTATTTAACACAAATGTAGTCGAAGTTTGCCAATGAAAATTGGAAATCAGAATTTAGTTATTGCACTTGTATATAAACCACTAATTCAACCTCCCAACAGATCAAAGACTAGCTTTTGAAAATCGAATCGTGTCTAGAAAATTTCTCAAACCCGGGCCCCCAAAAATACTATTGCTTTTGGGGACTTATATTTGAGATATAAAAAGGAAAAAATTAAGAAAATCCTATTAAACAGAGAAAATAGCAGGAGGCAGTTCACACAAATGAACTATTGGGACTTAAAATTTTCTATTAAGTCAGCAATCAATGGAGGCGAGCAAGCAAGAAAATAACACTGACTTTACATATATATTCACAAATAATGAGAATCTAGTACCCAAAATTGTGCCGGAATAAATTTAAATTTTAACCCAATTAAAGCTCAGGGCTGCATACACACAGTCAGGAGCAGCATAATACTGTCATGATAGTGCATTCAACAAATTTATCTTTCAACAGTAAATGTATTAACTGGATCAAATAAATTAAGACCTTATTGTAAAAATTTTTGGGAAAAATCCCCTGTGAACACCTT
>WNWK01051630.1:0-12428 GCA_009830355.1 Cherax destructor
AAAACCGCCGGCATCGGGTTTATGTAACGGATTAAGTGGGCAGTGTAACCTGTGTGGAGATGGTTTTTTTCAGATCATAGAGGTTTTTTGGGTTTGGGAGTTAGGAGGGGAGGGTGCAGTTAAGATTTCTCCTAGTTATTGGAAATTGAATGTGCGTTTGCTGCAGGGTGAGGGACATCGTGAGGTTTTGAGGAATGGTGGGAAGATTGTGGAGTGGGGTAATGGTATCGAGGATGTTGTGAAATGGTGGGATACACGAGCAAAGGTGGCAATAAGGGGATTTACATACGGATGGGGTCTGAGGATGGGAAGTTGAGGTATGGGAAGCAGAGGTATTTGGAGGGCAGTTGCGGGAGTGTTATAAGGGGTGGGGAGGTACCCGCAGGATGAGATCGATGAACTGCGGGGCCAATTAAGGGAGATTCAAAATGAAAATTTTCATGCCATTAGGGTTGAGGGGATTGGAGGATTTTTTATGGGGGATAAACCCTCGGCTATGGTATTGCGTAAATTTCGGGAATGACGGAAGGGCATGACGATTATGTCCTTAACAGTGGACGAGGATTTAGATGGGTATAAGGTGGTCAGGTGATACGTAACACTGAGGGCATGAGTTGCTATACGGATAAATGGTTTCAGAGAAAGTTCGAAGGGGTTATATAATCAGGAGGCATGGGTTTCGTTTTAGGTAGCATCTTAGAGAGGATTAGTCAGGAGGACAGGAAAGGTTTGGGGGGACGCATTACTGAGAAGAGGTAGGCAGGCAGTGCAGGGACAGAAACTTGGGAAGACACCGGTTTGGACGGATTTCGGGCGACTTCTATGTGACTCATTGGGAGATTTTGCAAAAAGGTATTGGTGGGGGTTTTTCAATGGTATGAAGTCAAGGGGAAGAAAGGTGAAGAGCAGCGAACAGGGATAGTGGTTTAATCCCCAAAGGGCCGGGGTTGCAGGACAAAGGATATAGAAGCGATAACCTTACTCTGTGATGACTATAAGATTTTTGGTTTTGGTGAATCGTATGAAGAAAGTATTAAATAATATTTTAGAGGGGGGGCAGTAGGAGTTCCCGGACGTAGTATAAGGAGGGGCACCATAGAATAAAAAAGTTTGTTGAAGGTAGGGAGGGGGAGTAGTGGGTTGGATTGGGAAACTGCCTATGACAGCGTGAATAGGAGATGTTGCAGGGCATATTATTGAAACAGGGGTTTGGGAGGAGGTAGTGAGGTGGGTGGGGACGCTTTATGGCAGGGCACAGGTGAGAGTGCAGGTGAACGGGAGGTGGGGACTGTGGTGGGCATGGGGGCGGGGCTGCGACAGGGTGTCCCTTGTCGCAGCTCCTGTTCCATGTCTGCAGGATCCCTTTTATAGTTTGGGGCAGGGGGTGAGAGAGGGGGAGGGACCCGGAATGTGCCCGGGGATCGTCGGGTATGTAGATGACACCACTATCTTGGTGGAAGCTTAGAGGGGTGGGCACTGTTAATAAGATGATAGAGATTTTGGGTTGGCTACTGGGATGAGTGCAAATAGGGCAAAATCGAAATTGTTAGAGGTGGGAACTTGGGTGGGGGCGTTGGGTCAGAGGTTTGGATGGAATACAGTGGATAGGATAAAAATTTGTGGTATTGTTTTTGTAATGTGGATGGAGGCCGGGGAGTAACTTTTTGAAAAAGGGTCTTGTGGTAAATGCATTGGCCAACATCCCCCTCACTCAACACCAGGCCCAGATTCAGGGAAATCTTTATTTAAAAAGCAGTGCAAAGACCATTACAAAATTAGTTTTCTGTGGAGAAGGCTTGATCTGGTGAAATTCCAGAGGCCTTAAGGGGTCAGCTAGCCCTTTGCAAAGGAGGTAGTAGACACTAGCAAAAAATTACAGCCCAGTACCCTCACTTCTCACATAATAAAAATTTTTGAAAAGGAGAGAGGGCAGATTACAAGTTATGGCCAAAAACCAACATCAAACCAGCATGGCTTTAGGGCGGATGATCATGCTGTCCCTGCTGAACCATTAAAGAATTCGGGGGCATTGGAGGACGACCAAAAACGCAGATGTGATTTACACAGATTTTGAAAAGGCGTTTGACAAATGCGACCTGGGTGATAGGCCCCAAAATGAGGGGCCCTAGGCATTACGGGGAAGGTAGGCAGATGGATTTTGAGTTCTAACACACAGAACACAAAAAAATAGTAGTGAACAGGGCAAAATCCCATCAGCAGGTAAAAATGTGCCCCCCAAAGGCCCGTCTGCCCTCTGCTGTTTCTCATCCTCATACAGACATAGATAAAAACACCCCGCACACTTTTTTTATCATCATTTACAGATGACACTAAAATAACATGAAAATCACTACGGGAGAGGACACTGAAAAAATTTCAGGAGGACATAAGCAGGGTCTTCCAATGGGGTGGAGAACAAAAATGACGTTCAATGGTGATAAGTTTCAGCTGTTTGGTATGGAAAAAAAAGAAGAACCAAGGAAAACTATATACAAAACGAAGGGTCCCCCTAGAACGAAAGGAACACGTAAAAGGGCTTGGGAATAATTATGTCTTTGATCTTTGTTTAAAGACCATAACAAGACAAAAATCACAACAGCCAGGAAGATGGGGGTGGGGATTGAGAACTTTCAAAAAAGGGGAAAAAATGCCATAGTGACACTATTCAAATCGCTAAAGCTCCCCCACTTAGAATACTGCTCAGTTGACGGCCCCCTTCAGAGCAGGAGAAATACAGAGCTGGAACAAAACCCGAGATGTTTGGCTCCATTGACCATTGAAACATCTAATTTTGGGAACCTTAAGTCTTGAACATGTACTCATTGGACAGAGGAGAGAGATACATGATAATATATACATGGAAATTTTGAGGGCCGGGCCCCCTCTGCACACTGCCATAACAACATACTGGGTGAGATATGGGAGAAAGTGAAAAATAAACCCAGTGGGGGCAGGGGTGTGGTGGGGACAATCCGGGGGCACTGTATTAAGATCGGGTCCCCAGACTATTCAACATCTTACCAGAAGATATCCGAAACACGGGCTGGAACCAGTGTAGAAACCACTGAAACTGGACAAATATCTTCACCAGGTGCCAGATCAACCAGGCTGTGATGGATATGTGGGGCAGCAGGCCTCCAGCAGCAACAGCCTGGTTGACCAGGCAGAAGCACCAGACGAGCCTGGCCCATGGCCGGGCTCAGAAAGTGAATACTCTCAGAAACTCTTGAAAATTATATCAAAAGGTATCAAAGGTTTACAGTAAGTTGTGGTTATTAGCTGCGGTTTTATCCCTCTCATGAAGGATATTCGGCGCTGCAAAAGGGAGTTTGCGTTTTATTTGGGGTTTTGGAAGACATTGGTTGCGGGAGGGAGTGGTTATGACTAGGGTGGCAAGAGAAGGTATGGGATTGATACCTCTGAGAGGAGGTGATTGATGAGGATTTGTAGGGGCGGAATTTTGGCGAGGGGAGGGGAGGGGAGGGTGAAGTGGACAGGGTTATGAGGAGAGCAGGCGGTGGTGGCATGGTAAGGATCTTCAGGTTTGTGAGGCACTCCTTGCGACATCTCATAGTAGTCTCGGAACCGCGGAAAATGCGGGTTAAGGTGCTTGATAGGGTTGGAACTGGTGAGTTGGAGATACAGGGCGGCAGCTTATCCAAAGTATGATTGGGGGCTACGGGTTTTGGTTAAAAGGTTAAAATTGCGGCCAGGTGCGGAAACGGGTTTAGGTTTCTGCATAATATATTAGCATCCAGAGCTCAACTTTTCGTAATGGGTCTAATAAAGGACGGCTATGCTAGCGCTGTTGGATTTTTGAACGGCTTTTCATGTTATATATTTTTGCGAGGATTTGGCTAGGGTTCGAGAGTGGTTCGGTGGATAATCAGAGAGGTGGGGAGGAGGTTTGTCTGTGTTGTGAGTTTTAAGTTTAGATGTTGCGGGTAGTCCTGAGGGTGTTAGGTGTGCGGTTATGTATCTGGTTTTGGATTATATTTTTGTAAATTGGGGTATGAGGAGGTTCGGGGCGAGGGAGAATCCGGCTCTTGCAGCACGGTTCTTTGGGAACAAATGCAGGAATCAAGGACTTACGGTCAGGCAGGGGAGCGGGGTTTTCGTGGGGTATAGGCAGTTGACAATGGGGACTTTATTGGGGAGAGGGATGGAATGGTACGAAGGGGTTGGTCTCCCGGGGAGGTTTGGTTTAGAGTATGTGTTGGTTAGAGGTATGCATGAGTATGAGAGGGGAGGAGAGGGCGGGAGGGGGTTATGGGGCGTTGGGAGAATGCATCGGTGACTTTGACGGGGGGGGGAGGGAATGGTAGGAAGGTGTCAGGGGCAAGCAATGGGGTTTGTCTGGCACAGGGGTACCTGGAAAGGGCTGGCATACATAAGTGTATGTGAGGATTTATATATGCATTTAGTTGTATACACCTTTGATGTTTCACCTATAATAGTTTGGTTATAGTCTGTTTTTCCGTTTATTATATATATATACAAAGGAAAAATCATGATTCTGGTTATATGTATTCATGTCATTCCCTCAGTATACTGATCACGTTGTATGTTTCAGTATACATTAATGTTCATATATTATGTATATTAATGTTCAAGGGTTTGTTACAGACGAAAGAATGGTCAATGTAGTTCGACATTTGTCATAAATGTTTCCCAATGTTTTGTGTCAGTCACAATGAGATAGTGAGATGGTGAGAGTGTGGTTTCAATGTTCACATTTGGTTATAATAATATACATTATTAAAATTATTTTACCAAACGTTTCCTCATGATGAATGTAATAGTAAAATGGTAATGTGTACGTCTCTTTAGGGTAGATGGGATTGTAGGAGGGGGTCAAGTTTTTATGGATCCCCATTGTGTTATTAAATACATAACGTGTTTGTGCTTCTTTGGCAGTAAGTAACGTACGAGGTGCCTAAATATGTAAGTTATATATTGTCAGAACGATGCATTGTATGTTTTTCCATAGTTTGCGGATGTTTGTACATTCGGTTGTTGGTTTGTTTTGCGATAACCATATTAGATATAAGGTGCCATATTGATGAATTTTGTGTATTTCGTTTACATTAAATATAATATAAAAAAAAAAAATTCTCATGATTGTTATGGGAATAGGCACATTTAATGTGCAGATTTCTTTTAGGGTAGGTGAGGGTGTAGGGGGGGTCATTTTTCTTATAATTCTCGATTATGATGTTAAATAAATTATATGTTGTTCTTACTGGCAGTTAGAATTGTTCATGATGATATGTATTTTATATTGTCTTCTGCTTTATTGTCAGTATGTTGCATTGTATTTGGGTTTCATTGTATTCTTTTTTTTTACTTGGAATTTTGAAGCCGAGATTCATGTGTTTCTACACATGGGTGTTTGGTTGTATTATTGTAATATCCTGTACTGGTTATAAGGTCATATTGATTTGTGTGTATGTATAATGTCTTTTAAATAAAAATAAAAAAAAAAAAAAATTCATGGGTTTGATCCTTTTTTTTGGCATATTAACATTATATCATATATTGTTTGTGAGGGTGTTAGTTAGAATATATGAAGGGTTATGTAGGGTGGGTTGTTGTAGGAGATTAAGGTGGTATCATCCTTGGATTGTCATCATATATAGGTAGGTTACTTATATATTGTGTAGAGTAACTTTATTTGTAATTGTACTTCATTTGTGATTCCACTACTGTGTAATATTGCATATTGTTATAATATGCATATTGGCAAGATGGACTGGTTTTACTTGTCACAAAATTGTAATATTGTTTACGTGTAGGAAGTGTTTCTAATTAATGTACATAAAGATGTCATTAATGTACGTAATGTCTTTTGGCATATGTAATTGTATATAATATGTTTTTATAATAAAATAAAAAAAAAACTAGCATTACACACATCACTATAACTGTCATTACCAACACCACTACCAAAATTGTGTTCATTACATTTATCAAGATGCATATTTAACATTAATGTCAATGTGGTTAACCTCATCACACTCGGCACCACAACTCATATGACCTCATCACTATTACTAACATTATGGAAACCACTGCCCTCATCACACTTGGCACCACCACTTATATGACACATCACTATTACTAACATTATGGAGACTACTGCCTCATCACACTGGCATCACCTTATATTACACTCATAACTATTACTAACATCAGAGACAGCACTGCCCTCAGCATGATGCTCACTATAGTTATCAACACAGTCAGTCGCTTCCAACCTTGACAGAGTGAGGGTCCCAGGTGCGGTCAAGTGACCCCTGGTGACCAGTTGTGAAGCTTTGTTTTCTACAAAATGGCGAACTACAGGAGGAGAGTCAACACCGTCTGCTTGGAATTGTTAAAAGGAGCCGTTTATCCAAGCAATGCCGACGTCGTTTTACCACTCATCATTCGGGATACTTCAAGATACCTACCAAAGATTTGTAGGGCGTGTCACTGAATGGTAATGCGAGAATTTTTGTGAAATTTGTGTCACCTGCAGTCTATGAAAGGGTCGTTGACACGTATCAAGAACGGCCTATTGTTGTCAACAATAGCTTGGAGGTGCGACTTTGCGACGTTTCGGCACATTACTCATGGATTCGTCTTCGCAACATTCCATTTGAAGCCGACGAAGCTGATGTACGACGTGTTTTGGAAGTTACGGGACTATACATGCTGTCAATGTGGGGCGATGGTCCAAGGAATCTATGCTGGGATGTTAGAAGGGTCTTTTTCCATGAAAATGACTTTGAGACAGCCTATTCCATCATATGTGACTATGGAAGATTTCAGGACGCAAATCTACGTTACCTACCCAGGGCAGGTACGGACGTGCCGTCTGTGTGGTGGCCCTGGCCATATGGCCGCGAATTGCGAGCGACGGAGGTGGCAGCAGGGGACGGAACAACCTGAAGCGACACTTAGTGTAATGATGGACGAGTGCGTTCACCCACCGAAGGATGACATACCGGTGGTAGAGGACGTTCTGAAGGAGTTACCTGTTAAGGGGAAAGGGAGTGCAGCGGTGGAGGCTGCAGAGGAAGTCGTCTTGACGTTGCCACCAGTATCTGAGGGCGATCAAGATGGTGATGCGCAGGTGAGTCCCCTTTCTGG
Organism: Cherax destructor; assembly: GCA_009830355.1. NCBI lineage: Eukaryota > Metazoa > Arthropoda > Malacostraca > Decapoda > Parastacidae > Cherax > Cherax destructor. Next base: position 7,135 of record WNWK01051630.1, read on the forward strand.
TGGAAGAGGTGCTGAGCCCGTCCATGGAGTTGCCTGGTTTTGACGAAATTCAGAGGCTCCTTGACAGCCCGACGCCAGTGGATTTCATATCCACGCCGGTGATTTCACCGGTGGTGGAGACTGCACTTAGGAGTAATGGGTGCAGAGGGAAGGCGTACCTCATAAGTCTGTGATAGTGGCAGACGTGGAGGTGCACAGGGAAGATAATATGGGTGATATGGAGTACGAGGGAGCTTCCCGTAAGAGGCCGTACACCCGTGGAGGATGACATTCTAACTCCAGGCCAGAGGACAAGCAAAAGGTTTGGGCAGATGTAGCCAAAAGTGACAAGGGTGCTCCCTTAGGTGTTAGGTGGGAGTGGTGGGGAAATCCTTAGAAGTAGTAGCGGGAAAATCCAAGTCCAGTTTGTCAGCAACTGGGAAGAGAAATGATAAAAGCCCACCACTGTCTTCATGCATTACAATAAAAGTTAATGGCCTCTGTTCAGAGGTCAAGGACGATGGGTGGAGGTAGCACTAAGACGTTTGATGTTGATGTGTTCTTTATGCAAGAACATATTTTAGGTGTTGAAGTGAGTTGAGTGCGAGGGCATACATGTTATGTGGGGAACTCGGACAAGTTCAAAGGTGGGGTTGTAGTAGGCATACGGGGGACCAGTCCTTTTACGTTGTTGGCATGGGATTGGGGCGGTGGGGGACGGGTTGCGGTTTGGGAACATGGGGCATATACAAGTAGGTTTTGTTTGTGTGTATATGCCAGCAACATCTAATAGACGGGTGAAGGAAGATTTTGTACGAGCATTTAGTATATTTTCTCAGGGGCCTCCCTTTAGTTTCCGTGATTGCCGGGGATTGGAATTGTGTTATTAGGGAAAAGGATGTTGAGCCAAGAGGTGGGGTTTGTTCTTAGAGATTTTACGGGATGTACTACGGGCGGTTGGTGTTGTAGACGTGATTGAGGTGGGGGTGGAACGAGATTTCACATTTTGTCGGAAGGTTATGCCGCACGTTTAGATAGAGTGTACATCACTGATTTAATACGTTGGGAGGGTAGAATGTGTGGATTTGGGTTTCACGGACCATAGGGGCGTGCTGGCAGCTCTAGAATGGGAAGGTGTTGTTCGAGTTTTCCCTAGCTACTGGAAATTAAATGTTGATTGTTGAAGGTTTAGAGGCTTTGGAGTCTTTTGGGTTATGGTGGGAGAGGTTGTGGGACGGTGGTAGAGGAATCGGGAATGTGGTGGATTGGTGGAATTCAAGAGCAAAGTTGGCAATAAAGGGTTTTTACAGTAGGTTAGGGAGGGAAGATGGTCATATAGGTACGGAAAGCAGAGGTACCTTGAGGGTCATTGAGAGATTGTTACGGTGGGAGGGAGGAAGGTTGATCAAGCAGAAATAGAGTGTCTTAGAAGTCAATTACAGGATATACAGAACGAGAATTTTCAGGCGTTGGGGTGCGGGGGGGGGATAGAGGAGGTGTATGGGGGATAAGCCCTGTTCGAGTCCTTCGAAGTTTGGTTGCACGCAGGCGACAACGGTGATGTCTTTGGTTGTTGATGAGGACTTGGCTGGGTACTGTAAGGACAAAGGTTGTACTCAGAAAGCAGGGGAACTATGGGATAAATGGTTTACACAAAAATGGATTGGTAGAGGGGGAATCAGGAGGCGAGGGAGGCTTTACTACATAGTATAGTGAACGTGGGAAAGATTGATGAATGGCCATGGAGGGGAAAAAACGGAGGAGGAGGTTGCCCAGGCCGTTCGGAGTCAGGCAATGGGAAAATCACCGGGTTGGGATGGAATTTGGGGTTTTTTTGTAGTCCATTGGGAAACTTTAAAACACGTCCTGGTCCGTTTATACAATGCTATGAAAGATGATGGAAAAATGGGTGGGGAGGTGGGGTTGGGGATCGTCGTTTTATGCCGAAGGTACACATCATAACTCTAGGGGAATATGACCCATCACGTTGTTAGGAGCGGATTATAAGATTTTTGCAAAATTTTAGCTAATCGTAGAAACAGTGTTAGATAAAGTGGTATGGGAAGGGCAATATGGGATTCCTGGAAGGTCTATGAGGGTGGCCATCGTAGAATTAAAGGTTTTGTGAGGCCGTCATGGGGAAGAGTATTGGGCTTGGTTGGGAAAAAGGCTTTTGATAATGTAGATAGGAGACTTTATTTGCAATTTTATTAAAACAGGGTTTTGGAGAAGAGATAGTGTCATGGGTGGGGGCTATACATTGATAAAACTACGGGTTCAGGTGAATGGGGGGGTGGGGTCCCGTAGGCATGGGGTGGGGCTGCGGCGGGGGGTGTCCCCTCTCCCAGCTTTTGTTTGCCTTTTGCAGGACCCTTTTTATAGGTTGTTGGAGGAGGGGCAGGGTTTTTAGTGCGCAGGGTGTGAGGTGGGCATCATAGGATCGTTGATGATACTACCATAATGGTGCGTAGTAGGGTAGGTTTGGAATTCATTAACAGGGTTATAGTTTTTTTGGAGTGCGTCAGGGATGCGTGTTAACAGGGAAAAATCAAAATTTTTGGAGGTGGGGTCCTGGGGGGGGGGAGTTCAAGGGTATGGGTGGAAAACTGTCGAGAGCCTTAAAATATGTGGTACATTTTTGTGATGAGGAAAGATCTCAAGAACAATTAATTCTTCTTTAGTTGTAGATGCAGCCATTTGTAGAATGGCTGATGGAACAGTGAGGTGACAATACTTCAGAGGGTAATTGTCATAAACGTTTTGTGTATAGTAAATTATGGTTTGTGGCGGGTTTATCCTTTGCTTCCGGGAGGATGTACTGGGTTACAGAGGGAGTTTTGAATTTTATATGGGGATTCCGTCGACATTGGTTGGGGAAGGGCGCATCATGACAAAATAGCAAAGGGAGGTATGGGGCTAATACCGGTACATAGGGTTTGTTTTGGTATTTATTGCGGCAGGAATATCTAGGGCAGGGGAGTTGGGGGGGCGAGGGTTGACGCAGTAATGAGGAGGTTAGAAGGTGGTGGGTGGGTAAAGATTTAATGTTGTGTGAAGCCATGTTGCGGCATCTTTGGGTAAAAAAACCCCAAGAGGGTAAAGGTATGTAAACTGGATAATATTGGTATGTCGGGGGAGGTCATTGGTGAGGAGGTTTATCCGGGTTACCATTGGAAGACCATATGGTATTGGTTCAAGTTGCGTTGCAACCTCGGGTTCGAGAAACTGGATTCCGTTTCCTTCATGGCATCCTAGCCCCCTAGGCGCAGGGTAATGGGTGTGACTCGGGATCAAAACTGTGTACGGTGGATGGCCGGAAACGGCCTACCATTCGTATACTTTTGTGAAGAATTAATAAGGGTGAGGAACTGGTTTCAGTGCGTCCTAGCAGGAGGTGGGAGGGATTTCGATGTTTGGGCGTTAAGTTTAGGGTAGGGGTTGTTCAGATGCGGTCCGACGATCGGTTTCGTACTTGGTACTCGATTTTATATATGTTTCTTGGGGATGCGGGAGATTAGAAGTGCGACCCCATCAGGCACTGGCGTGTCGGTTTTACAGGCAAATGTAGGAATCGTGAAGTGTATGGACATGCTGGGAGAGAGACTTTTCGTTGGGATATAGACATCTAACGATGGATGTATTAAAGGGTTTGTGACATCCACTACGTGTTGAATGGTACCATGACGGAGCGTGGGGCTGGTCTTGTGAGGGGGAGTGTTTTTCATTTTATGTAAGAAGTGACAGTGAAATGTGTGCAAGATGGGATGGGCGAGGATGAGGGAAGGTGCGGTAGTTGGTCCGGGGTTAGGTTCTCGGTGTGATTGTTGACTCAGACTGGGGGAGTTCAAAAAGGAACAGTGCATGGTTTTATCATTTTGGTGGAATGTTAGTTATAAGTGGTAGGTAAACTTCCTTTGCATGGAGAGAGTCGGTCTTATATAGTAGTATAGAGGTATGAGAGTTGGATACTCCCAAAACCGGCTATTTAGTCCGAAGACTTTCAGAGACAGTGACAACCCATTGTGACAAATAAAAGGGTTTACCTCTGTTTGCGTTACTTTTTTTGGGCTTTCATAGGACCACTCAGATTTGTGGGAAATTTACAACATGGGAGATTTCCGTTGTATATCTGATGGATGAACATAGTATACAATTAGGCTATGATTCTTATTAGTTTTATTGGTCATGTGTTAAAATTTTTTTGGTCCGATGTATACTGGTAATATGTACTGAGGTTTAGTTAGGTGTTTTGTGTACCTAGAAGAGGGGGGGGGGAATTAAGAGATCTAATGGGAACCTGGTTTTTTTGTGATATCAAAAAAGGCACCTAGTTTTTGGTTAGGGGCACCCAAAGCATGTGGAGAGTTATGGCAATTAACCTTGGATGGTATGTTTACCATGAACAAGACCTGTGGTAGGAGAATTGTCTTTTTTTTCGAATGTTTTTTAAAGATTGGAGCGTAAACTTAGGTGCTTCTTGATCCCCATGTAAAAACACGAGAGTTGGGCTGGAGTCGAGTGTCCCCAAAGATAATTTGTATTGAACAAAAATGTGTTTCGATTTTTAAATTGTATGTAATACTAAGGCAAAAGAACAATATTTTTTTAAAATATACATGGTAAGGTGACTTTGATTTGTAAATGTATTAGGGTTTTGGGGGTTTAAAAAATTAATAAGCATTGTTGAACATAATTTACATTCATATTAGGTATCCTTTTTGTATTGTATATCCGTATGTACCGTTTTCAATAAAATGTAAAAGTTTGAAATAACGGTTCAACATTTTAAAGACAAAAGGGGGATGTTTTGTTTAATTCAGAGGTATGATTTTATGTTGAAACACTGTGTTGGCCTCTCAACACAAAAGTTGTTGGGGGTTTCCTTGTGATTTTACAGGGGGGGTGAGGGGGTCCGGGCTAGAGCACGTGTTTTACGGTGCCCGGGGGGGGTTGGTTTGTAATTGTATTTAGTGACATAATACATCTTGTTACAGACTTATCATTGTTTTGAATGTTGTGTTTCCAAAATTTTGGGGTTTTGATGTAACGGGTTTCACAATAAAATTAAATTTCCGCTGATTTTTGATTATGACAGTGTATAATTTGATATTAATACTATTTTGTTCCTGTTGTAACCTTTTTGTCATACTTGTCGTACTTTTTTAATAAAATATAAAAAAAAAACAACACAGCTGTTTGGGGTTTGTCATTTCCGAAGTAAGAACACCACCATCACCTTGTTCATCAGCCTTACCTCGCTTTCAAATTTGTGACAATCTTGTTTGTATCCTACACATCTTTCCTTGGTTGCCTTT
>WNWK01051631.1:0-12427 GCA_009830355.1 Cherax destructor
TCGTCGCCTGCTTGTGCTCGGGCAGTACGTTGAAACGCGCTGCGTGGGGCAGGTATCGGTATAACAGAACCACAGAGAGACTCATTGATTTTAAGCAAAAGAGAGCAATTGCTCGCCGTGTCATACATGACGCTAAACGCACTTGCTGGCGAGATTACGTTTCTACGGTCACTGGCTTCTTCAATGAGTGCAGTCTGAAGAAAGTGTGGAAACTGAGTGGTAAATTTCACCCGACCCGGCTCCTGTTCTTCAGGTTGCCGGTGTCGACATATTACACCCTCTTGCCGTTGCCACTGAAATTGTAATCATCTGGTCCGCATTTCTCAGGGGTTCCATCTATGCCCCTCGTCCTTTCTTTTAAGTCTGCCAGCGAGTTAAAGCCCTTAGATCTTTCTTCTCTCAGAGAGGAATCTGAGACCTGTGCCTCTCATTAGACCATATCTGGACTAACACCATATCCCCATTAAAATCAGGCATAATCACAGACAATACCACAGACCACTACCCAACCTTTCTCATAACAAATCTCGAAAATTACCACTAGAGACTACTAAAGTTACCTTCAGACTACATAATGAGACAGCTATAAATAACTTTATAACAGCTATGACAAACACTGACTGGCAAACAGAAATAGACAACTTCCCAGATACTGACCTATGTATTAATAATTTTCTTAAAAAGACCCAATATCTCTATAACAAGCATTGCCCTAAAAAAACTAAACAAATCACAACTAAAAGATTAAATAGTCCCTGGCTAACCCCCAGCATACTCAAATCAATTAATATAAAGCACCTATATGAAAAACAGTACAGAATGGGGCAAATAACAAGAGAGCAAAAAAAACACTACTCGTCAAACCTAACGAGTCTGATAAGGTAAAAAAATTGTACTATGAGAACAGATTACATAACTTAAAAGGTGATATAAAAAAGACCTGGAAAACCCTATCTGAAATTCTAGGAACTAAAAAGATATCCACAAACAGAACAATCAAGCTAACAAAACCAGATGAACCCCTACTCCCACCTATTGAAACAGCAAACAAACTCAATGATTTCTTCTCCACCATAGGTAAAAAGCTGGCAAGCAAAATCCCAAGTTCAAATACTCCACCTAACGACTATCTCACTGGCACCTATCCGAACACACTATTCCTAGCCCCAACCAACCCAATAGAGTTTCACTTATAACCAACACACTAAAAACAAAGCAGGTGACCTAAATAACTTACCACCATTTATATACAAAAAGCCTCTCAAGTTCTCTCACCAATTATTGCTACACTCTTTAACAAATCCATTGAATCCTCTACCTTCCCATCAATACTCAAAATAGCGAGGGTCACCCCAATACATAAAGGAGGAGCTCAAACAGACCTTAATAACTACAAGCCGATATCTAACTTACCCCTTCTCTCCAAAATCTTTGAAAAATTCATTCATAAACAAATATATTCCTACCTCACCTCCAACAACGTACTCAACCACTGTCAATTTGGATTCAGGCCTAATAAAAATACAAATGATGCCATTATACACATGTTAGAAATAATTTACACCGCACTTGAAAAAAAAGAAATCCAAGTGGGAATCTTCATTGATTTACGTAAAGCTTTTGATACAGTTGACCATGATCTGTTACACCAAAAATTATCACACTATGGTATAAGAGGACACTCCCTCAACTACCTAAAATCATACCTAAGCAACAGAAACCAATATGTGTACACAAATGGAGCTAGCTCCACCGCGCAAATTATTACCGTAGGTGTCCCACAGGGAAGTGTTCTTGGCCCACTACTCTTTCTCATTTACATTAACGACCTACCAAATGCATCTCAACTACTCAAACCCATACTTTTTGCAGATGACACTACATACGTTATCTCGCACCCTAGCCCAGACATACTAGCCAACACTGCAAATACTGAATTGCAGAAAATATCTACCTGGATGATGACCAACAAACTTACTCTCAATATTGATAAAACCTATTTTATCCAGTTTGGGAACAGAGCTACAAACGCACCACTTAACATAATGATAAACGGTCCCCTATCGCAAAACTCACAGAGGGAAAATTCTTAGGAATCCATCTTGACAGTGGCCTCAAATTTCAGACACATATACAACAAATTTCCAAGAAAGTCTCAAAGACCGTGGGAATACTATCCAAGATACGGTACTATGTTCCACAACCAGCTCTCCTTACCCTATATCACTCACTCATTTACCCATACCTCACCTATGGAATCTGCGCATGGGGCTCTACATCAATAACTCATCTCAGACCACTAATAACACAACAAAAGGCAGCAGTTAGAATGATAACAAATTCACACTCCAGACAACATACTCCACCAATATTCAAAACCTAAACTTACTCACCATACAAGACATCCATACTTTTACTGTGCCTATTACATACATAGAACACTCTATGCAAATATTAACCCACCACTCAAACTTCTCCTTACCAATTTTAACAGGACACATGACCATAACACTAGACACAGATCACTCCGATGTTCCCGTGTCCATCTAACACTATGTAAAAACTCAATGCATATAAAAGGACGAAAATTTGGAATTCATTACCTGTCATTGCCAAAGAAACCCTGCCTGTACCCCAATTCAAAACGATGCTAAAAATCACCTTCTCACCCAAAGCTAAATACTCAATATCAAACATTCTCAACAAAGTAGAATAATCACTTAATGTAAAAACCTGACTAATCACTTAAATGTAAAACCTGTTATGAATAATACATACTAAGCTAACTATTACCTAACATTTACATTATAATGACCACATAAACTGTAACTGCAATGCAACTAATTGTTTTAAATTGTTATCTCACTCAATTAGTTGCATTGCTGCAATTAATTGATATGTTCAACTTATATTCAAACTTTATAACTTAGATATGCAATTATACTTATTTTATAAATTGTCAACCATAACTTTTACCATGTAGTCTAGAATAAAGTAGTCTTAAGAATGCCCAATGCACAGCATATTAGGGCTTTTGGCATGTACATCTCATTAAGAAATATATCTTGTCTACCATGTATCATTGTACCATGTCACAATAAAGTATTATTATTATTATTATTATTATTATTATTATTATAATGTGCCCTTTACCCTTCAAGAACTGGAGGCAACACTCTCTGCTTGCCGATCATCGGCAGCTGGGCCAGAAGGCATACATATTCGTATGCTACAACATTTACATCACTCTGCTCTTACTGTCCTCTTACGACTCTTTAATCTTATATAGTTGCAAGGAGTTATTCCCCAACTGTGGAAGTCTGCTATTGTTCTCCATTTTCGCAAACTGGGTACTATGGGACATGATACCTCCCACTACCATCACATCACTCTTACCAGTGCAGTTTGCAAGGTGATGGAACGTCTAGTTAATAGACGTTTGATGTGGTATTTAGAGACGCACAGTAGTCTCTCCACTAGTCAATATGGTTTTCGTAAGAGCCGTTCTGCCATTGACCCCTTACTGCGCTTGGATACGTATATTTGTAATGCCTTTGCCAATAACCACTCGGTTATCACCATCTTTTTCGATCTTGAGAAGGCTTATGACACAACTTGAAAGTATATCATCTTGACCCAGGCCCACTGCTTAGGCCTCCGAAGCAATCTACCATTTTTCCTTAAGGCTTTCTTAACTGAAAGACATTTCCGTGTCCGGGTTAGTAATGAGCTTTCCCTGGACTTTGTCCAAGCTGAAGGTGTCCCCCAGGGTTGTGTTCTGAGCACAACACTCTTTCTCCCTGCTATAAATAATCTTGCATCAGTTCTCCCATCCAACATTTGGGCATCACTTTATGTGGATAACTTTGCTATAGTTTGTGCAGGTGCTGACTGTCACCTCATTGCAGTTTCCCTCCAGCATGCCGTCAACCGAGTTTCCGATTGGGCCACCTCATGGGTTTAAATTTTCTAGTAGCAAAACTCATCAAATTACGTTTACTAGACGTTCAGTTATCTCTGATCATCTGTTGTACCTATACGGCTCACGTATCCGAGAACGTGATAGTCACGTTTCTCGGCCTCCTGTTTGACCGTCGATTGTCCTGGAAACCTTACATTACCTCTCTGAAGGCAACTTGTCATAACCGGCTGAACCTCCTAAAAAAACTCGCACATCTTTCATGGGGGGCTGATCGTAGCACTCTACTCCGCCTGCATTCAGCCCTAATTTTATCGAAACTCGATTATGGTGACCAGATATATTCTGTGGCCTCCCTTGCTTCTCTTTCTAGCCTTAATCCTATACATCACCAGGGATTGCATTTATTGCTTGGTGCATTTCATTCTTCCCCAGTTGAGAGCCTCTATGTAGAAGCGAACATTCCATCCTTGTCTGATTGTCGTGATGCACATTGCATTCGCTATTATCTTCACTCCCATGACCTCTGCAATCCTTCCATGTATAGGATTGTCACAGATGTTAGTAGGCGCTCTTTATTTGTCCGTTGCCCTGTTTACTTCGTCCCTTTTCTCTTCCTCTACATTCACTCTTGTCTTCCCTTCAACTACCACCTTTATACGTTCATGTGATATCTCCCTTTCCCCTACCCCCTTAAGAAGTTCCTGCTGTCTGTGTCTGTTCTATTCCTCTACCTTGCGCGAAAGCCCAACTGCCTACGGCGGCTTCTCGCTCTTTTTTTCTAGACCACTTCCGTTCTCAGTCCCATGCCATCGCAGTATACACCGATGGTTCAAAGTCATCGGACGTTGTCGGATTAGCAGCAGTCTTCCCGGACAGCTTCGTGCAAGGGTGTCTATTACCTTCGGCTAGCATATTTACGGCTGAATTGTATGCCATCCTTGTGGCACTTATCCATATTGCATCTATGCCTGTGTCACCATTTGTGGTCGTTTCAGACTCCCTTAGTGCTTTACAGGCTATCCGTAAAATTGATACACCTCACCCCCTAGTTCTTCGTATCCAACTTTGGTTACGCTGTATCTTTAGCAAGCACAAAGATATTGTTTTTTGTTGGGTCCCTGGTCATGTTGACGTACAGGGCAATGAACAGGCAGACACTGCTGCGCGGTCAGCAGTACATGACCTTCCAGTTTCATATAGAGGTGTTCCTTTCACGGACTATTTTGTGGTCATTGCTACCCACCTTCGCACCCGTTGGCAACAACGCTGGTCTGACCTGCTAAATAACAAACTTCATTCAATTAAACCGAGTGTAGGTTTCTGGCCTTGTCACCAATGTCGGGGTTTGGAGACTACACTCTCCTGTCTTCGCATCGGCCACACTCGTCTTACTCACGGGTATCTCATGGAGCATTGTCAGGTTCCAGTGTCTGTTCGACATATTCTGTTGGACTGCCCACTCTATCAACGAGCACGCAGAATTTACCTCCAACGACGTCTTCACTCTGCGGCCCTTTCTTTACTTTCCCTTCTTGCTGATGGACCCTCCTTTAATCCTGACTCTCTCATTGTCTTTTTGACAGAAACTGACTTACTACACAAACTCTGAAGATTATACCTCTAGCACCTCCCTCACTCCCTTCTACCTTGATCTCTTGCTACCCTCTATCCCTGCACTATCCACTGTCCTGCTGCACTCCATACCCTACTAATCATCCATCTCCCTCTTTCAATCCATTCTCCCTGCATCCTGTCTTGCCCTGCTGCGCTGTATAACCCTTGTGGTTTAGCGCTTCTTTTGATTATAATAATAATAATAATAATAATAATAATAATATGAAAGACAGGCTAACTCGTATGTTGTGTGGTAATGCTAGTGGGGATTTCAAAGTGAAGCCATTACTGGTGTATCACTCTGAAAATTCCATAGTGTTCAAGGAATACAGTGTTGCCAAGAGTATATTGTGTGTGATGTGGAAGGCTAACAGTAAGGCATGGGTCATGAGAGAATTTTTTCTGGAATGGTTTAATCAAGTGTTTGGCCTGAGTGTGAAGAACTACCTTCTGGAAAATAAATTGGGACTCAAGTGCCTCCTGGTAATGGACAATGCTCCTGCTCATCCTCCAGACTTGGAAGACTAATTGTCTAAGGAATTCAATTTTGTAACAGTGAAGTTCTTGCCTCCTAACACCACTCCTCTCATCCAGCCCATGGACTAGCAGATCATTGCAAACTTCAAAAAACTGTACACCAAAGCAATGTTTCAAATGTGCTTTGATGTGACCTCAAACACTGCATTGACCCTAAGAGAGTTCTGTAAAGATCACTTCAATATCTTCCATTGCATAGGCCTTATAGATAAAGCTTGGCAGGGAGTGACTTCCAGGACGATGAACTCTGCTTGGAGAAAGTTGTGGCCAGATTCTGTCCAAGAAAGGATTTTGAAGGGTTTGGGGCTGACCCTGAGGAGCCTATGGAAGTTGTGGAAAGTATTGTGGCATTGGGGAGTTCCATGGGGTTGGATGAGTAGCCAGGATGTGGAAGAGTTGGTGGAAGATCACAATGAAGATCTAACCACTGAAGAGCTGCAAGAGCTTGAGCTGCAACACCATCAAATCAGAACTCAGAAATTGCTTCAATGAAGGAAGAAGAGAGATGGGTGCCTTCTTCAAAGATTAAGGTGATTTGTGCAATGTGGACCACGATGCATTCATTTGTGGCAACATGTACAATGACAATCTCTTGTCCCATTTTAGGGAAATTTTAAAGAGTCACCAGTATCAGAGCTCTCTGGACAGATATTTAGTGCCACAGGTGTGCAGTGACTCTCAAGCTGGTCCTAGTGGCAGTAAAAGACAAAGAAGGGAGGTGACCCCAGATGAGGACTTGGACCTAGAGTCCTTATGGAGGAGGATTACCCTTCCAAAAATAGGGTCTCTTCCCCTCTTCCCTCTCTTCCATCCAGCAACATCAGTCTTCAATAAAGGTAAGTTTCACATTGAATGTTCATTCTTTTGTGCATGTAAATCTATCTTTAGGCCCCCAAAAAAAAATTTTAAACTTCTGGGTGTCTGGAATGGATTAATTGAATTTACATTATTTCTTATGGGGAAAATGGTTTCAGTTTTAGTTGACCCCTCTGGAACGGATTAAACAGGAAAACCGAGGGTTGACTCTACATCCTGGCAAGCTCCCCCACACGTACGCCACTCATATTTTTCTACTACAATGGGCCCTTGAAAATCGTCCATAATCCGTTCCTGAGAGTCTGCCTATTTTCAAAATGGACTAATTTCAAAACCATTTTCATTATAAGAAATAATATGAATCAAATTAATCCATTCCAGACACCCAAAAGTATTTAAAAATTTTTTTTTACATGAAATGTACATTTATCTACACAGAAAACAATGAGATATATGCAGTCAACCCTCCGTTTTCGTGTGTTTCCGTTTTCGTGCAGTTTTCTCGGGGAAAATTTACCTTCGTTTTCGTGTGATTACCTCCGTTTTCATTCATAGTACGTAACCTGTCCAGTGCCCAGCCACATAACAAAGCCCGCAAGCCCACCTCCCACGCAATTCTCAGGCAGTGTAGCATTGTTTCTGGTTGAGTGAACATTATCCTGCAAGTTCATACTAAACATTTCTTAACAATCCATTGTTTTTGGCCCATTATTATTGTGTGACTGCTAAATAAGCCACCATGGGCCCAAAGAAAGCTCCTAGTGTCAGTCCTTTGGTAAAGAAAGGGAGGAACACCATAGAATTAAAGAAAGAAATCGTAGCAAAGTATCAAAGTGGAGTCGATAAAGGCTATAGCACCAGCCAACGATAAAGTGTAGCATTAACAGTGTAGCAAGTAAGTTAAGCTATTAATCGATAGAAAAATGACGACACGAAACATAACTCCTCCATTGTTTGTCTGAGGAATATAGGGACGCAGACTAGAGCCGCCCACTGCCAACATCTCGTCCAAGGTAAGTGTAAATCTTTCTTATTTATAGAAGTGTGAATATTCCTTATTTATAAATTAAAGTGTAAATATTTTTTTATAAATTTAAGTGTAAATATTTCTTATTTATAAATTATGTACATTGTGTGAATAGAGCTGGTGGCGGCCTGCTGCTGCTGCTGCCATCCACCACCAGCAGTGGCCCATATACCCAACAAAAACAATACTACTGCCAGTTCTCTCATACATAATGACATATTTTATTCATTCTCGAGTATATATCATGTTTCTATGTTATTAATATTGTTTATTATGTCATATTAGATGAATTGTGATAGATAAATAAGCCGTAGAGTTTATATTAGTGTCGTATTGAAGAGCTATCTTGTCCTGCCTCCAAACTCACCTGCCTCTCTCATACGCTAACAAACCAGTTGTTGTTGCTGTTTCCAGCCTGGACAGGATTGAATTCTGTTCACTCCGTGAAGCTGACTGGAAATTAGTGGTGGTTGAGGCAGTGGTGATGAGAGGCAGTGGTGGTGAGAGGCAGTGGTGGTGAGAGGCAGTGGTGGTGAGAGGCAGTTGTGATGAGAGGCAGTCTTACTGTAAAGTGGGAGGTGAGTAAAGAAGATTAAATGAATAAACGAGAGAGAATGAGAGTGTACAAGGTTCGGGAGTTTTGTCAACAAACCAGTTGTTGTTGTTGTTGGTTACCAGCCTGAACAGGAATGAATTCTGTTCAATCCGTGTAGCTGACTGGAAAGAAGTGATCTAATGCAGTTAGCATTACAAACTCCGTTTTCTCTTATACTAATGCGTCTGAAGGAGGAAAGAATGGGAAGATGTTTTCATAGCTTGACCGAGTATGCCTGCCACCACATTCGTAATGACACATATTTTATTCATTCTAGAGTGTATATCAGGTTTTTATGTTATTTATATTGTTTATTATGTCATATTAGATGAATTGTGATAGATAAATAAGCCGTAGAGCTGATATTAGTGTCACAATGAAGCATTTTGTCCTGCCTCCCAACAATAAACTCGCCTCTCTCTCTCCTCTCCGTCTTCCATACACCAACAAGAGTCACTAACAAAGGTAAGTGTGATGTTAAATGTTCATTTATACATGTTATTAGTGCTTTATATTTATTTGTCATTCTTTTCTGTATATAAATCTATATTTTATCTCTAAAAAAAATTTTTTTTTTAATACTCCTGGGTATCTGAAACGGATTAATTGAATTTACATTATTTCTTATGGGAAAAATGGCTTCAGTTTTCGTGTGTTTGTTTTAGTGCATCCCACAGGAACGGATTAAGCACGAAACGGAGGGTCCACTGTAGTATAAAACAGTAATAAATTGACACTTACCTTTATTGAAGAGTTGTTGATGTGGAATATGGAAGGAGGGAAGAGGAAGGTGTTGCTAGTGTTTAGAAGGGGAATCCCCTTTCATTAACACTTCAGGTAACAAGTCCTTGCCTTCCTGCTACACTCCCTGCAACACTCCCTGCATCCCTGCTCGCTCCCTGCAACACTCCCGCATCACTGCTACACTCCCTGCATCACTGCTACACTCCCTACATCCATGCTACACTCCCTGCATCCCTGCTACACTCCCTGCATCCCTGCTACACTCCCTGCATCCCTGCTACACTCCCTGCATCCCTGCTATACTCCCTGCATCCCTGCTACACACTTTACCACAGGGCTTGCACTAGGAGCTTTCTTTGTTCCCATGGTGGCTTATTTAGCAGTTGTAATCACTAAAAACAATGGAATAATGAAAAACATATGGTATGAATGCATGGGTGGTGGTCACTGCTGTAAACAATGGCACACTGACGCTCAATGTGGTGTTTATGTGCCCAGGCGGCTGGGAGGCCACACAGAAGTGTTTCAGATGACCGCCTATTTTTAAGCCAACGGACTAATATCTAGCCAATATTTTGCCGAAAAAAGTGGCCTATTTTCAAATTCGCCTATATTCAAGGGAGCCTATTTTCGAGGGTCCACTGTATATATACGACCAAAACAGTTAAAGGGTTAAATACTCAACTATACTTATATTGTGAATTGTTTACTATAATTCTTACCATTTAGTTTTAAGTTAATTTTAAGTCTGCCCACAATGCTCTGCATATTGAGCTTTTGGAATGTACACCTCTTGTACTCTCATAACCCATTGTACATCTTTATATCATGTCACAATAAACTATTATTATTATTATTATATTTTGGGTGCTGGTGTTTGTCAATGATTGTAAAGAGAGCGGAGAGTTATGCTGTGGCCCTACGGCTGAGGTGGATGGCAGAGGTTCTGGTACTGAAGTCGATGGTTGTACTGGAGTGTGCATAGATTCTGTAATGGATTTCGTTCTATTTACCCTGCCTTACCATTAGCTTACAGCTGATGGTAAGGCATCAGTTTTAGACACAGTTTCAGGATCCTCTTCAGTGAAAAAGTCTAACTTTAAGTCATTCAGTAAGTTAGTCAAGTCATTCAGTCAGTCAGTCAAGTCATTTAGTCAGTCAGTCAGCCACGCAGTCAAGTCAGTAAGTTATTCAAATTCAAATTCTTTATTTCAAATAATATTACAATGTGGGGTTTACATATTTTATGCTGTGAGTTCATATTATAAAATACTTATTACAAGAAGGCTAATAGTATGCCTAGATATGCCTAGGCATTTCAGGCAGACTAATATTCAGTCAAGTCAATAAGTCATTCAGTAAGTCAGCCTCATTTTATGTGCACAAAGTGACACTTTATTACGGCCACAGGTTATCGCTTGTCTAATATGTGTTCTTCGTTAACTGAGACTTAAATGCTTATACCTATTCTTGCACTTTGAGCAACACTGGTATGCCTACTGGGTGTCATGATTGCTTGGCAGATACAAGATATGGTAATTAAAAGATCAAAATACAATTCACAAACACAGCTAGCTTGTAGGAGTGAAGTGGAACTGAACATGTATTCACAAATGCTTTTGTGTCGGTGGGGGAGGTTGTCAGGGAATAGCGGGAGGTCTCCCCTGCTGACCCACAACAAGATGGTTGCTTGAAGTAGGGAAAAAAAATTTCCCTCCTGCAAACTGCACAGTGTTAAATTAATTTTACGAAGTGTTGTATAAAATTGTGTTGCAATTCTTCAATTGTGCTATAACTGAATCGTGCCAAATAAACTTGTGTTAAATGATGGTTTACTATAATAATGTTGGTTGTATTCAGTGCCCTGGTGATGGACCAGGTGCTTCAGCTCCTTTGGTGCTCTTGTGATGGACCAGGTGCTTCGGCTTCCTCAGTTCCCTGGTGATGGACCAAGTGTTTCTGCTCCTTCAACGGCCTGGTGATGGACCAGTTACTTCGGCTCATTCAGTGCCCTGGTGATGGACAAGGTGCTTTGGCTCCCCAGTGCCCTGGTGATGGACCAGGTGCTTTGGCTCCCTCAGTGCTCTGGTGAAGGACCAGGTGCTTCGGCTCCAACGGTACCCTGGTGATGGACCAGGTGCTTTGGCTCCCTCAGTTCCCTGGTGATGGACCAGGTGTGTCTGCCTTCAACAGCCTGGTGATGGACCAGGTGCTTTGCTCCCTCAGTGCCCTGGTGATGGACAAGGTGCTTAGGCTCATTCAGTGCCCTGGTGATGGACCAGGTGCTTTGGCTCCCTCAGTGCCCTGGTGATGGACCAGGTACTTAGGTCATTCCCGTGCCCTGGTGATGGACCAGGTGCTTTGGCTCCCTCAGCACCCTGGTGATGGACCAGGTGCTTCAGCTCCTTTAATACCTTGATGATGGACCAGGTGCTTCAGCTCCTTTAATGCCCTGATGATGGATCATGTGCATCGGCTTATTCAGTGCCCTGGTGATGGACCAGGTGCTTCAGCTCCTTTGGTGCTCTTGTGATGGACCAGGTGCTCCAGCTCTTCCAGTACCCTGTTTTATAGTGCCCTGATTATCAAAGCATATTCCATGGATGGAGTAGGTGGGTTGGGTAGGAGTTTTTGTTTGTGGGATTGATTTTGGGTTTTAGGGGACTTGCCTAGCGTGGACCAGTTGGCTTGCTGCAGTGTTCCTTATTTCTGTTTTCTTGTGAGTGAGAAGGGTTGGATTTGAACGGGACTTGCACAATTGTTCAGAGGGGTGGGGTTGTCGGGTTTGTTCCTTGGATGGGGATGGGTTTGACAAATATTTTTGTTGGCGAGTTGGTTTTGATATGGACCTGCCAAGTATGGGCCAGTAGGCCTGTTGCAGTGTTCCTCCTTTCTTATGTTCTTATGTATGATTCCTAGTGGCTCATTGAAACCTAAACACAGTTTATTACACTGCAACCTCCCCAGGTAGTTGTTTGTAATCAGATTAGTGTAGAAATATACTGAGACCATCCAGTTCCAAGGATAGTTAATTATGGCAAACAGTAGTATTTACATGGGGTTGGTTTTCCTAGAGGCTCTTTGAACTGTACACACAAAATACAGTGGTTTTCATACTTGAAAAGTAGTAGCATTTGCAACACTTTAAAATTATTGCCTACAAAATGATTCA
>WNWK01051632.1:0-12427 GCA_009830355.1 Cherax destructor
GAGGAATTGACAAGGTGGACAAAGACAGAATGTTTCAGAGATGGGACACAGCAACAAGGGGACACAGTTGGAAGTTGAAGACTCAGATGAATCACATAGATGTTAGGAAGTATTTCTTCAGTCACAGAGTGGTCGGAAGTAGAATAGTTTGGGAAGCGATGTAGTGAAGGCAGGTTCCATACATAGCTTTAAGAAGATGTATGATAAAGCTCATGGCGCACGGAGGTGACTCAGTAGCGGCCAGTGAAGAGGCGGGGCCAGGAGCTATGAATCGACCCTGCAACTACAACTAGGTGAGTACAACTAGGTGAGTACACACACACACACAGGAGCTATGCCTCGACCCCTGCAACCACAACTAGGTGAATACATACACACACTAGAACGATAACAGACGCAATCTTCCCACCCGGATATCAGATCCTGAGGAAAGATAGAAGGAGCAAAGGGGGAGGAGTTGCACTGCTCATTAAAAAACGATGGGGATTTGAGGAAATGGAAGGAATGGACGAAATTGGAGTGATGTATAACCCGCCACAGAACTGCAGGAGGCCAAGAGAAGAATATGAAGAGAGCAACAGAATGGTGGACACACTAGCTGAGGTGGCCGGCCAGAAGACCTTACACGAGTATAGCAAAGTTACTGGTCATGGACGATTTCAATCACAATGAGACTGATTGGGAAAACCTGGAGCCACATAGGGGTCCCTGAGTAGCTCGGACATTGAGAACATCACATTTAAAAGGCCCCTTGGAGCTAGTGATCACGTGGTTCTGAGCTTAGATATAAATACATAGTAGAGTTACAAGTGGAGAGGGTAACAGCAGTAGAATGGGAAAAAAGCTAAACTATAAAAGGGTGGACTACACTGGTATGAGGAACTTCCTGCAGGAGGTTCAGTGGGAAAGAGAATTGGTAGGAAAGTCTGTAAACGAAATGGACTACGTAACAACTAAATGCAAGGAGGCAGAGGAAAGGCTTGTTCCCAAGGGCAACATAAATATTGGGAAGACAAGAACAAGCTGTTGGTTTACCCGAAGGAGTAGGGAGACAAAAACTAAGTGCTCTAGATAATGGAAAAAGTACAGAAGACAAAGGACCCAGGAAAATAAAGAGATTAGTCGAAGAGCCAGAATCGAGTATGCACAGATAAGGAGGGAGGCCCAGCGACAGTACGAAAACAACATTGTATCGAAAGTCAAGTCTGACCCGAAAATGTTGTATAGCCACATACATCAGGAGGAAGACAACAGTCATAAAAAAGAAAAAAAAAGACAGTTAAGGACCAGGTAATCAGGCTGAGGAAAGAAGGTGGGGAGCTCATAAGAAAGGAAGTATTTGCAGTGGAGACAGAAAGGACTCTGGGAAGAGAGAACAGAGGAGTACACCAACAAGGGATATACCAACAAGTGTTGGATGAAATACACACAACCGAGGAGGAGGTGAAGAAGCTGCTAAGTGACCTTGATACCTCAAAGGCGGTGAGACCGGACATCTCTCCGTGGGTCCTTAGAGAGGGAGCAGAGATGCTCTGAGTGCCACTAACCATAATTTTCAACACATCCATTTTTAGGAAAGGAGACAGAAACGAGGCACTAAACTATAGATCAGTGTCACTGACGTGTATAATATGCAAAATTATGAAGATTATCAGGAGGAGAGTGGTGGAGCACCTGGAACGGAACAAGATTATAAACGACAACCACCATGGATTCATGGAAGGCAAATCCTGTGTCACAAACCTACTGGAGTTTTATGACAAGGTAACGGAAGACACAAGAGAAAGGGGTGGGTAGATTGCATTTTCTTGGACTGCAAAAAGGCCTTCGACACAGTTCCTCACAAGAGATTAGTGCAAAAGCTAGAGGATAAGGCACATGTAACAGGAAGGTCACTGCAATGGATCAGAGAATACATGACAAGGAAGCAACAACGAGTCATGGTACGTGATGAGGTATCACAGTGGACGCCTGTGACGAGCGGGGTTCCACAGGGGTCAGTCCTTGGACCAGTGCTATTTTTGGTATATGTGAATGACATGATGGAAGGGATAGACTCATAAGTGTCCCTTTTTCGCAGATGGTGTGAAGTTAATGAGGAGAATTAAATCGGATGAGGATCAGGCAGGACTACAAAGAGACCTGGACAGGCTGGACGCGTGGTCCAGCAACTGGCTCCTCGAATTTAACCCCCCCAAATGCAAAGTCATTTAGTATTTAATGATGAGTTTTACACTCAGAAGTTTGGTATGGCAATGGGAAATCCTCTTTCACCTGTTCTTAGTAATTTATATATGGAATTTTTCGAAACAAGATTGCTTAACACAATCCTCCCCAATAGAGCTAAGTGGTATAGATATGTTGACGACATTTTGTGCCTTATGCCTAAGAATGTAGACATAAACCATTTCCTTGTTAAATTAATTAGCTTAGCTCATTCTATAAATTTTACTGTTGAATTTGAAGTAAATAACTCATTGCCCTTCCTAGATGTTTTAATTATTAAGGGTAACATTGATTTAATATTTAAAATTTACAGAAAACCTACAAATAATTGTTCCTATGTACACTATTACTCTTCACCTCAAGATAGAGTTAAAGTGTCGGTTTTCTCTTCTATGTTTTTGAGAGCTTTACGCATTTATAGTCCAGAGTTCATAGATGAAGAAATCTCAAAAATTTATGAAATTGCTAATGATTTAAAATACCCAAGAAACATAATTGATAAATCTTTTAAAATAGCTAGAAATACTTTTTACAATCCAAAAAGGGACAACCAACCTTATTCAACCAAAATTATGTTGGTTCTCCTTACCATGAAAACTTGGTTGATATGCCTTCTTTTCTTAAGAATTTTAATATCAAAGTTGTATTTAAAAATCTTGATACAGTGAAAAGACTTTTGATAAAAAATTCCCCCCAAAATGCTGACGGATGTGTCTATACGATTCCCTGTAAAATATGCGATAAAGTTTATTATGGTCAAACTGGTAAAAGTCTTGAACTAAGATTAAAACAACATAAATATAGCATTAGAACTGGACAAGATTCTAATGCTCTATTTATTCATGTGAGATTTTAACCATCCAATTGATTTTCAAAATGCTGAGAAGGTTGTATCAAGCAAGTCCATGGTTGAGAGGAATATAATAGAATCATGTTTCATTAAAAGCAGTTTTGAAAATAATATGAATATTTCTTTTGGTTTATATAAATTGGATTCATTTATAATTAATAAAATTTGGGAAGAATTTAATGATAAATTGGACTAATCTTAATTCTTGGGAAGAGTTTCAGGTCCTTTCTTATGTTCCTCTTCACAGAGTCGTGCGATGTTACGCTACTGTGAGGTGTTGTCTTTGTTAGCGTGATGTGACTGTGAGGTGTATTCTGCCTCTTTATAAGCCTTCTTCTCACGTTTCCTTTTATAGTTCCTTGATAATGTGAGTAGTCACGAAAGCACGAAAGCGCTTGGAATTTCTTCTATTTTTTCATAGTGGTTGTCTTGCATATATATATATATATATATATATATATATATATATATATATATATATATATATATATATATATATATAGTGCCTAATAGGTAAAACTGGTCAATTAGGAAGAACTCGTCTAAAATTAAGTCCTTTCTAAAAATTTCTCTTGTACGTTTGAAGATATATATTTTCATTTATGTTAATGTAAAAATTTATAATTTTGCACCAAAAGAATCTTAGAAAACTTACCTAACCTTATTATATCAAGTGCAATTTAATTTGGCTAATCCTACTAAATATATTTTTGATACTTTTACAATAATTTAACAATAAACAAACACAATGAAATATATTTTTTTCGTTATGTTCAGAATGATTTTTGCGAAATTATTGCATACACAAATTTTCGCTTGTCTTATATGGCAAGATGAGCGTTGCTATTTAAGCCAAAATCGCAAGTTCTGCCTATTCGGCACGACATATTTATATATATGTGTGTGTGTGTGTGTGTGTGTGTGTGTGTGTGTGTGTGTGTGTGTGTGTGTGTGTGTGTGTGTGTGTGTATGTATGCGGTGCCGAATAAGTAAAACTTGCTATTTTGGCTTAAATAGCAACGCTCTTCTTGCTGAATAGGGCAAAGCGAAAATTTGCGTATACAATAATTTCGCAAAATAATTTTGAAACTAGCAAAAAAATATATTTCATTGTGTTTATTATTAAATTATTGTAAACTTATATAAAATATATTTAGTTGGATTAGGCTAAATTAAATTGCGCTTGTTATAATAAGGTTAGGTAAGTTTCCTAAGGTTCTTTTGGTACAAAATCATTAATTTTTATTTCATAAATTAAAGAAATATATTTTAAATGTATAAGAAAATTTTAGAAAGGATTTAATTTTAAATGAGTTCTTGTTAATTGACCAGTTTTACCTATTCGGCATATATATATATATATATATATATATATATATATATATATATATATATATATATATATATATATATATTTATTTTTTTTTATAACACATCGGCCGATTCCCACCAAGGCAGGGTGGCCCGAAAAGAAAAACTTTCATCATCATTCACTCCATCACTGTCTTGCCAGAAGGGTGCTTTACACTACAGTTATAAAACTGCAACATTAACACCCTCCTTCAGAGTGCCGGCACTGTACTTCCCATCTCCAGAACTCAAGTCCGGCCTGCCGGTTTCCTGAATCCCTTCATAAATGTTACTTTGCTCACACTCCAACAGCACGTCAAGTATTAAAAACCATATGCCTCCATTCACTCCTATCAAATACGCTCACACATGCTTGCTGGAAGTCCAAGCCCTCGCACACAAAACTTCCTTTACCCCTCCTCCAACCTTTCCTAGGCCGACCCCTACCCGCCTTCCCTCCACTACAGATTTATACACTCTCGAAGTCACTCTGTCTCGTTCCATTCTCTCTACATGTCCAAACCATCTCAACAACCCCTCCTCAGCTCTCTGGACAATCGTTTTGATAATCCCGCACCTCCTCCTAATTTCCAAACTCCGAATTCTCTGCATTATATTCACACCACACATTGACCTCAGACATGACATCTCCACTGCCTCCAGCCTTCTCCTCGTTGCAACATTCATCACCCATGCTTCACACCCATATAAGAGCGTTGGTATAACTATCTCTCATACATTCCCTCTTTACTTCCATGGACAAGGTTCTTTGTCTCCACAGACTCCGAAGTGCTCCACTCACCCTTTTCCCTCATCAATTCTATGATTCACCTCATCCTTCATAGACCCATCCGCCGACATGTCCACTCCCAAATATCTGAATACATTCACCTCCTCCATACTCTCTCCCTCCAATCTGATATCCAATCTTTCGTCACCTATTCTTTTTGTTATCCTCATCACCTTACTCTTTCCTATATTCACTTTCAATTTTCTTCTTTTACACACCCTACCAAATTCATCCACCAACCTCTGCAGCTTCTCTTCAGAATCTCCCAAAAGCACAGTGTCATCAGCAAAAAGCAACTGTGACAACTCCCACTTTGTATTTGCTTCTTTATCTTTTAGCCCAACACCTCTTGCCAAGACCCTCGCATTCACTTCTCTTACAACCCCATCTATAAATATATTGAACAACCACGGTGACATCACACATCCTTGCCTAAGGCCCACTTTTACTGGGAAATAGTCCCCTTCCCTCCTACACACTCTAACCTGAGCCTCACTATCTTCATAAAACTCTTCACTGCTTTCAGTAACCTTCCTCCTATTCCATACACGTGCAACATCTGCCACATTGCCCCCTATCTACCCTATCATACGCCTTTTCCAAATCCATAAATGCCACAAAAACATCTTTACCCTTATCCAAATACTGTTCACCTATATGTTTCACTGTAAACACTTGTTCACACCCCTACCTTTCCTAAAGCCCCTTGTTCATCTGCTATCCTGCTTTCTGTTTTACTCTTAATTCTTTCAATATTAACTTACCATACACTTTACCAGGTACACTCAACAGACTTATTCCCCTATAATTTTTGCACTCTCTTATATATATATATATATATATATATATATATATATATATATATATATATATATATATATATATATATATATCAATCTACCTTTTACTCCCACTAGTTATAGCTACAGTGGGAGTAAAAGGTAGATGGGATACAAGGAAAATAGAATCAGTAAGTAAAGAGGTGAAGGTTTATAAACTAAAAGAGGAGGCAGTTAGGGTAAGATATAAACAACTATTGGAGGATAGATGGGCTAGTGAGAGTGTAGGCAATGGGGTCGAAAATGTATGGGGTAGATTTAAAATGTAGTGTTAAAGTGTTCGCAGAAGTTTGTGGTTACAGGCGAGTGGGTGCGGGGGAAGAGGAGCGATTGGTGGAATGATGATGTAAAGAGAGTAGTAAGGAGAAAAAGTTAGCATATGAGAGGGTTTTACAGAGTAGAAGTGATGCAAGAAGGGAAGAGATATGGAGAGAAAAAAAGAGGTTAAAAGAGTGGTGAAGCAATGTAAAAAGAGAGCAGATGAGAGAGTGGGTGAGATGTTATCACAATTTTGTTGAAAATAAGAAAAAGTTTTGGAATGAGATTAATAAGTTGAGGAAGCCTAGAGAACAAATGGATTTGACAGTTAAAAATAGGAGAGGAGAGTTATTAAATGGAGAGTTAGAGGTATCGGAAGATGGAGAGAATATTTTGAGGATTTGTTAAATGTTGATGAAGACAGGGAAGCTGTGATTTCGTGTGTAGAGCGGAGGAATAACATCTTGTAGGAGTGTGAAGAGCCAGTTGTGGGTGTAAAGGAAGTTCGTGAGGCAGTGGGTAGAATGAAAGGGGGTAAGGCAGGTGGGATTGATGGGATAAAGATAGAAATGTTAAAAACAGGTGGGGATACAATTTGGAGTGGTTGGTGCATATTATTTAATAAATGTATGGAAGAGGGTAAGGTACCTAGGGATTGGCAGAGAGCGTGTATTGTTCCTTTGTATAAAGGCAAAGGGGACAAAGAGAGTGCAAAAATTATAGGGGAATAAGTCTGTTGAGTGTACCTGGTAAAGTGTATGGTAGAGTTATTATTGAAAGAATTAAGAGTAAAACAAAGCAGGATAGCAGATGAACAAGGGGGCTTTAGGAAAGGTAGGGGTGTGTAGACCAAGTGTTTACAGTGAAACATATAGGTGAACAGTATTTGGATAAGGGTAAAGATGTTTTTGTGGCATTTATGGATTTGGAAAAGGCGTATGATAGGGTAGATAGGGGCAATGTGGCAGATGTTGCAGGTGTATGGAATAAGAGGAAGGTTACTGAAAGCAGTGAAGAGTTATGAGGATAGTGAGGCTCAGGTTAGAGTGTAGGAGGAAGGGGACTATTTCCCGTAAAAGTGGGCCTTAGACAAGGATGTGATGTCACCGTGGTTGTTCAATATATTTATAGATGGGGTTGTAAGAGAAGTGAATGCGAGAATCTTGGCAAGAGGTGTTGGGCTAAAAGATAAAGAAGCAAATACAAAGTGGGAGTTGTCACAGTTGCTTTTTGCTGATGACACTGTGCTTTGGGAGATTCTGAAGAGAAGTTGCAGAGGTTGGTTGATGAATTTGGTAGGGTGTGTAAAGAAGAAAATTGAAAGTGAATATAGGAAAGAGTAAGGTGATGAGGATAACAAAACGAATAGGTGACGAAAGATTGGATATCAGATTGGAGGGAGAGAGTATGGAGGAGGTGAATGTATTCGATATTTGGGAGTGGACATGTCGGCGGATGGGTCTATGAAGGATGAGGTGAATCATAGAATTGATGAGGGGAAAAGGGTGAGGAGCACTTCGGAGTCTGTGGAGACAAAGAACCTTGTCCATGGAAGTAAAAGAGGGAATGTATGAGAGATAGTTATACCAACGCTCTTATATGGGTGTGAAGCATGGGTGATGAATGTTGCAACGAGGAGAAGGCTGGAGGCAGTGGAGATGTCATGTCTGAGGTCAATGTGTGGTGTGAATATAATGCAGAGAATTCGGAGTTTGGAAATTAGGAGGAGGTGGGGATTTACCAAAACGATTGTCCAGAGAGCTGAGGAGGGTTGTTGAGGTGGTTTGGACATGTAGAGAGAATGGAAGAGACAGAGTGACTTCGAGAGTGCATAAATCGTAGTGGAGGGAAGGCGGGGTAGGGGTCGGCCTAGGAAAGGTTGGAGGGAGGGGGAAAGGAAGTTTTGTGTGCGAGGGGCTTGGACTTCCAGCAAGCATGTGTGAGCTTATTTGATAGGAGTGAATGGAGGCATATGGTTTTTAATACTTGACGTGCTGTTGGAGTGTGAGCAAAGTAACATTTATGAAGGATTCAGGAAACCGGCAGGCCGGACTGAGTTCTGGAGATGGGAAGTACAGTGCCGGCACTCTGAAGGAGGGGTGTTAATGTTGCAGTTTTATAACTGTAGTGTAAAGCACCCTTCTGGCAAGACAGTGATGGAGTGAATGATGATGAAAGTTTTTCTTTTCGGGCCACCCTGCCTTGGTGGGAATGGCCGATGTGTTAAAAAAAAAAAAAAAAAAAAAAAATATATCAATTCTTCTCACCGAATTCACAACTTTGTCAACAACTGCCTGGCTGGGGAAACCCCGAAGAAATTAAACCCTTTTTTGGGGGCCCCAATTTTGGCCCCTTTAAAAAGGGAAGGGTGGGGAATGGGGCCCATTGGGTGTTTGGGGGAAAACCCCTTTCGCTTTTAGTTGCCCAAAACAGGGAGAAGAAACATTTGAAAGTCCTTTTTACTCCCGCCACAACCCAAATGGGGTTTTCTGGGTTGGGGTGAAACATGGGCCGGGAGGGCAAACCCTTTACTTTAAAAAAATCCTTTTTTAAAATGGGAGAGATGTTTCCCGCAAAAGGTTTTGGGGCGGTTCCCCCGTCTTTTCCCTTATTTGCTGGGACAAACCCCTCGACTTTGGTTTATAAATGAAACCCCCACGGGGAAAAATTTGGAAAGGGGATCCACTTCCCATTTTCCCTTTCCCTTTTTGCAAGAAATCCCAGTTCCTAAGACTCAAATTTTTGGGGCCCGGCAATTTTGGGTGACTGGGGATTGGGGGGGTCCAAAAGGGACCTTACAATGGGTGAAGACAAGGGAAAAAGCCTTTGGGCTCATCCCCAATCCCTCCCCAAGGGAAAACATCACAACGGGGAAACCCGGGGAAAAAATTCAATGCTGTGCGAAAACCTTTCCCCGGGAAATCTCTACTACCACTCCCATCCAAGATACCCCCCCTGGGAGCACCGCTGGGTCACCAGCGGGGGCCCCGACAAGGGCCTCAAGGGCAAAGTAAAAGACCCGGGGGGAGGAGAGAAAAGTGATCTTCAAACCCCTGATGCCCCCAAAATTTCCCCAAGGTGCCCAAATTTTGGCACCCCCTTTACAACCCAACACCCCCACGAGTAAACACCTGAGATCAACCTTTTTAAAGGGACCAACTGTTTACAAGAGGATCGGCAAGGGGGAAACCCTTCCAGTTGGGCTGGGGAGGTATAGGGGCCAAAACAACGGGTAGCTTTTTCCCGCATTTCTGTCGCTTTTGGGCCCCCTGTGGATTATCAAAAAAATTGTCCCCGAAAAAGCTTGGGGAAAAGGGCGGGGGGCTCAAGACCCCCGGTTCATTGAAGAGTCGTGTGGTGGACACCTCGCACAGACTCCTCCAGTAGACCAGCTCCTCCCAAAGAGCACAAACAATCCCACACAGGGACAAACCGATCATGGAAAAAATCGCCAACACAATGCTCACCAACGCCTAGAAAGACAAAGCCTCCTCTCCTAGCGGTGAAGGCACCACACTCAGGAGATTTCCTTCTAGCTGTCCAATTCCTCCCTGGGCACTCTCTGAATCAACCCATTGCAGGCCATTCGGATTGGCGTTGCTCTTCGCCTACGCCCCCATACTCACCGAACATAGGTGTGCATTTGCGGCAGGGCGACGCGACCACTTGACTTCATGGTCGCACTGTCACACATCAGCGGGAAGTATGCTAGACATGAGGAGGTCAACGATATTTCGCGTAAAGAGAAGCCTTTGCCACAGCCCTGCCCAGCTCAACGGAACCCCAAGTGCAGAGGTCTGAGGGAAGTCAAAAAAGGTCCTGATGGAGCCACTATGCTACCCTGAAGGATGGTAGCTAAGATTGCTTGGGACTACACCTGTGCTGCCACAATGGCAGACACCTACTTGCCATACTCCGTAGCCGAAGGGGTTGAGCTGCCAGCCACAGGAGACCCAGAAGACCCTAACATGAAGGCCTTCCCCTCCTTGCTATAATCTCATCCCCACAGGGTCGGAGACCCTTGGAGCATGGGGCAAGTGTGCTCTAAAGTTTTCAAAGAGCTGAGTGAAACTCACCATAGAAACCAAGGACCACAGGGCGACCAGCTTCCTCTTCAGAGACTCAGTGCTGGTGATCCAGAGGGGAAATGCCTGCAGCATTCTGGGCTCGTGGCCCACTGCCGGGGAGCTGGACGGAGTATTTGAGATGTAGCTCTGAGCTTGTTATCTATGTTGTTTTACTCCCTATTGTATTCTTGTCAATGTATTTTGTCTTTTAATAAAGTTTTATAGAAAATTTTCAAATAGCTTCAAGCAGGGAGAACTTTGAGTTTTCTGAGGCAAGTTTATTCTTTTCTCTGAGGATGAGAGTTCCCAAGACAGTTCCAGAGGTGGTACTCCTCCCTATATATATATATATATATATATATATATATACTCATTTACTGAGTTTAATTTTCCTGTCTTATTAATATCTATTTAGGCACAAGCATTCCCTCGTATATAGTATGTTTGTTATAATTTAAAAAAAAAAAATCTGATATATATATATATATATATATATATATATATATATATATATATATATATATATATACATATACATGTATATATATAGGGATGGGGAGAACCCCAGAATTTTTTATTTTAAATTATAAGAATTTTAATATTTAAGAGAATGCTTATTGCAAAATTTAAAATAAACAGGACTTTAAATTTTAAATGTTAATTTCTCTGGGTGATAATGTTACTCATTATTGGCCTGTTTTTGTTCTGGGTGTCAAGGGCACTTGTCGATTGTGTGTGTGTTTTATTTTCTTTTGTCTTTTTACTTTCTATGTGTGTGGGGGGTTTTGTGTGTTTGTGTGTGTGTGTGTATGTTTGTGTGAGTATTTTAGTGTGTATATGTGTGTGTATATACATTTCAGATAAGTTAAGTATGTGCTGGTATATGGTTGCTCCTCATCCGTAACTGGCGACACAGTCGATTTTCCCTGAGTACATTTGAATTACTAACAGTGGAAACCCCGGGAAAGTTGGGACCGCTTTGACCTCTGCCACCAACTCTAGTATTACCCACCCCAAACCCTGCACTCTTCCCATTTCCTAGTTACAACTTTAAACCTCTTAACTAAGCCTCTTAAATACCACACTACCTACCTACCTTCTGTTTATTATTAATGACTTGGGCGTCATCACTTGAATATCCCAACCATCCTTCCTGTTTGATGGCTGACGTCAAAAAATTCTGGGGCTAAGCAACAATGTATACACCTAAAGTTGATCAAGAACTGACCTTTAGGTACTTGTCAAGTTCCTCTTTATAAAAAGGGCATATCTCATAGGATTTCTGGGGAATATTCCCCTTTCCCCCCTTCATCAGGTTTTCAAATGCAAAGAGAATATCCGAAATAAAAAAAAAATATTAAGGAACACGTTTGAGAATAAAAATAAAAGCATACTGAATTAAAATGAAGGTTGTGTATTTACTTGCTATTTTTTTGTACTCAAGAAAAGACAGTCCTCCAAAAAGGGAACCTGTCAGGGGGGAAAAAAATTAACACGTTTTTAAACACTGCACGACAGGGAGGGAATACCTCTGATGGTGGGTTTTTATCAGCTAACTACCACTCTGTTGGTAATTCTCTTGAACTTTTGTAAGATTGAGACCAGTTGGGGCAGTGTTGACAAAATTCACGACCGAATACTGGAAAACCGTCCCAGTTGTTGCCTACGGTGAGTGGCACAACGGTTTACCCCAGGAAACCGCAACGTTAATTTGGTTACGCCAAAACTTCAGAAAGCAGTTAAAACCCGGAGGCTGATTTCCTAACCCTCACACGACCCAAACTACCTTCCGGGGCACTGACCTTATCCAAGTGATGGGTGACTTTTAATGAGCCTTTTCTGTTTTTTTTTTTCTTTATTTAATCACTTCGTATCTGGTAGATCTTCATAGGCCCTTGGGGAACCCACCATCTTTAAGAACTTGAATTACCACCTGAATGAGGGGAACCTCTGATTGACCATACTGACTTCTCGTGAGTCATTTTAAACCCGATGGGTCTTTATTCAACTTGCGTGAGTCGGTAGTCTGGTGAACTTTTATTAACTG
>WNWK01051633.1:0-12427 GCA_009830355.1 Cherax destructor
TGTGGTGAGTTGTCGAGTGGACCTGGGTACCACCATCTCAGCAAGACAATCTTCTAGGAAGTTGTGTCTGTTACGAAGATTATATTAGCTTTGAGTAGAAGTGAAAGGTATTCTTTGTATGCTATGTCCATAGTGTGTTGCAGTGTCAGACAGTAAGGTATAAACCTTGGTAATAAAACGTACCTAGGTGTTAGTCACCTTACATCTGTCATTGTTCATCTTGTAGTAAGTAGTCCTAGGTATTAATCACCTTACATCAGTTATCCCTCTACATCTAGCAGTAAGGTGTAAATCTTCTTGATTCCCGGTCGATCACCATGCCCAGCCCTTCTAGGGCAGGGTAGGTGCCAGGGCTGGAGCTTGGTACCATCTGCGGCTCGCAAGCCTGCCCTTCCCGTCAGCCTCTTTGGGGCGGGGAAGGTGGCAGACCAGAGAGGCCTAGCATCTATCTACCTCCATGCCTCGTGCTGGTGGGGAATGTGGCTAGGCTTGGGGCCAGTTGGTCCCGCCGATGAGGGGTATCCCCTCCCATGGAAGACATAGGTCTCTGACACTCCCACGCCAGGGAGCCGGAGCCAGGTCGCCATCTGGTAAAAACCCGGGCCGGGAGAATTCCTGGTGAATCAACACCTCCTTGATTCCCGGGCACTCTCCCGGTCCGGGCCTTTTCCAAGTGGCGGGAGTATCTCAGATTAATGTCTGCCATGGGAGGAGGTACATGTACCTTATCTTTGGGACCAACTGTCCCCAGGCCTAACACCATTCCCCACCCTCACGGGGCTCGTAGGTCTGCCATCTTCCCCGCCCAAGTGCTATCAAACTCTATCTCGGGCACCTTCCCCGCCCTAAGAATACCGTGGGAGTGGTGTTCCTCTAAAGTGTAAATTTTAATACCACAAGGGTATTCAAAAATATGTTTAGTACTTGTTTATTGATTAAATTGCAAAAAATTTGCTGTTTATAAAAATAAAAGAAAAATTATTTTAAAAAGAAAAAGTAATTTTTATGCTAGTATTTTTAATGTTTAGAAAATTTAAAAATCTTTTTAAAGAAATTGATACAATTAAAAACTATTAATTTTCTTCTAAAGTACAAAAATAAATCTTTGATAGACAGTATACTTGTTTTTTAATAAACCTCCGGATCAAATTTTAGCATTGTTGTATCTCCAAATTTATGGTAAGACTCAGTTGTTTCTTAATAATTTATAGGAATTGAATAGACAGTAAATTAGGAAGGATGTTAATTAGTAAGGATGTTAATTTGTAAGTAAAATTAGGAAAATACTAAGTTTATTCATGTACAGGTACAGGTACACATAAATACAGTTATCGTACATAACATAAATATAGTTATCGTACATAACAACATAAGACCAACTATATTAGACAAAATACTAATTGGTTATAACTCTGATCATAAACCTTACCTAACCTAACCTCTGATCATAATTTTTAAAAGGGGTGAATGGGTAAGGCAATGGAAGGCCTCAGGGAGATGACCAAAACCTCCAGCTGTGGGTCATCATATGTCTAAGACCGCATCGGGAAACACTTGTCCTGTTTCCTGACAAACCTTACCAATTAGCCAGTTATCATACACAGTAACATAGTTACATTTATTATACATAGTAACATAAGTTTAGTTATCATACATAGTAACATAAGTTTAGTTATCATACATAGTAACATAAGTTTAGTTATCATACCAATAGGTACGGTGTTATTAAATGTGGACTGTATTGTTATGATAGACTGATTAGAAAGTGAAGGGAGAGAATATATATGAACACAATAAAACCATTACTCACCCAGTGTCATTGATGGTCATTGGAGATCGTCGACATAGCCACAGTAAGGGTTATTATTGCAACATATTCAACTGGCCAGCTAGAACAGATACAACAACAGTACTTACTGTGGGGAGGAGACAGTCCTCTCATCAGTCTTCCTCCGACGGATCTCGTTGTCTCCCTGGAGTTTACCTGAGAGAATTCCAGGGGTCAACGCCCCGCGGCCCGGTCTGTGACCAAACCTAATGTTGGACCAGAGCCTGATCAACCAGGCTGTTACTGCTGGCCGCACGCATATATCAGGTAATCCCCCTGATGTATGCTGGGAGGCAGTTGAACAATCTTGGTCCCCTGACACTTATTGTACTCACCTAATTGTACTCACCTAATGTGGTTGCAGGGGTCGAGACTCAGCTCCTGGCCCCGCCTCTTCGCTGTCTGCTACTGGGTCTCTGCTCTCCCTGCTCCATGAGCTTTATCATACCTTGTCTTAAAACTATATATGGTTCCTGCCTCCACTATATCTTTCTCTAGACTATTCCACTTCCTGACTACTCTGTGGCTGAAGAAATTCTTCCTGACATCCCTTTGACTCATCTGAGTCTTCAGCTTCCAGTTGTGTCCCCTTGTTTCTGTGTTCCCTCTCTGACACATCCTGTCACTATCTACCTTGTCAATTCCCCGCAGTATTTTGTATGTCGTTATCATGTCTCCTCTGACCCTCTTGTCCCTCAATGTGCTAGTGGCACCCTGCTCTTCATTGAGGGGATGTTACATCGCCTGCCGAGTCTTTTGCTTTTGTAGGGAGTGATTTTCGTGTGCAAGTTTAGTACTAATCCCTCGATAATTTTCCATGTGTATATAATAATGTATCTCTCCCGCCTGCGTTCTAGAGAGTACAGGTTTAGGAACTTCAAGCGTTCCCAGTAATTGAGGTGGTTTATCGCAGTTATGCGTGCCGTGAAGGTTCTCTGCACATTTTCAAGGTCAGCAATTTCACCCACCTTGAAAGGTGCAGTTAGTGTGCAGCAATATTCCAGCCTAGATAGAACAAGCGATCTGTAAAGTGTCAACATGGGCTTGGCATCCCTGGTTTTGAAGGTTCTCATTATCCATCCTGTCATTTTTCGAGCAGATGCAATTGCTACATTGTTATGGTCCTTGAAGGTGAGATCCTCTGACATGATCACTCCCAGGTCTTTGACATTAGTTTTTCGCTCTATTGTGTGGTTGGAATTAGTTTTGTACTCCGATGAGATTTTAATTTCTTCACTTTTTCCGTATCTGAGTAATTGAAATTTCTCATCATTGAACTTCATATTGTTTTCTGCAGCCCATTTAAAGATTTGGTTTATGTCTGCTTGGAGTCTTGCAGTGTCTTCAACGGTGGACACTGTCATACAGATTCGGGTGTCATCTGCAAAGGAAGACACAGCACTGTGGCTTATATCCCTGTCAATGTCTGATATGAGGATGAGGAATAGGATGGGAGCAAGTACTGTGCCTTGTGGAACAGAGCTTTTCACAGTAGCTGCCTCAGACTTTACTCTGTTGACTACTACTCTTTGTGTTCTACGTGTTAGGAAATTATAAATCCATCTACCAACTTTTCCTGTTATTCCTTTATCACGCATTTTGTGTGCTATTACACCATGGTCACACTTGTCAAAGGCTTTTGCAAAATCTGTGTATATAACATCTGCATTCTGTTTATCTTCTAGAGCATCCAGGACCTGTCTATGTCCGATATGCGAGGGTCCAGGTTAATTAATGGCAGGTTAGGGGTTCAGGTGAGGTTTGAGAGGGGTCTGAGGCAGGGTTGTCCCCTATCTCAGATCCTTTTTGGGTGTCTGCAAGACCCCTTTTATAGGTTGGTTCGTGAGGGGGTATGGGATGGGGATGAAAAGTGGGGTTGTGAAACGGGCATAGTAGGTTATGTTGATGACACTACAATTATGGTGGGGAGTAGTGAGGGTTTAGGAAATGTTAATAAGATTATAGAGGTGTTTGGAGGGGCTACTGGGATGGGCATCAATAGAGCGAAATCTAGGTTGTTGGAGGTAGGTTCATTGGTGGGTGGGCCGTTGGGGAGTAGGGGTGGGTGGATGTGTGTTGATAGCTTAAAAATATGTGGGGTCATTTTTAGTCATAGTAGTCAGTTGGCAAGGGACTTAAATTCGGAGTTAGGGGTGAACAAAGCGCTAGGTAGGTTAGGTGGTTTCAGTCCTGGAGAGGTAACGTTGTTACAAAGAGCAGTGGTAGTGAATGCTCTAATTTATAGTAAACTGTGGTTTGTGGCGACTGTTTATCCTCTACGGGAGTGTGACATAAGAAGGTTGATGGTAAGGGTTTATAGATACATTTGGAGCTATGGGAGGCACTGGTTGGCGCGAGAAGTAGTGACTGCAGGCGAGTGGGGAGGGTTATGAGTAAGGTACGTAGGTGGTGGAAGGGTAGAGATTTATTGCATTGTGAGGATATTTTGAGATACCTTTCAGTTGTCAGGGTGCCAGGTAGGGTGAAGGTGAGTAAGTTGGATAGGGTAGGGGGGGGGAGAAAGATATAGTGCAGGGATCAGGGATTTATCCAATGTATAATTGGAAATTGGTGTGGTATTGGATGAAGAGGCTGCGTATACCACCTAGGGTACGGGAAACAGGGTATAGGTTTTTATTAGGCATTTTGGCATCAAGGGCACAATTGTGGAGAATGGGCATAATAAGGGAGGGGTTGTGCCTGAAATGCGGTGGGCTTGAAACTGCGTATCACGTTATTTACTTTTGTGAGGAGTTGGGGGTGAGGGAATGGTTTAGTGGGGTTTTGAAAAGGGTAGGGGTGGGGGGTTTGTCAACCCTTAGGGCGTTAAGTTTGGATGTTGAGGCTTGTCCTGAGGATGTAAGAAGGGCGGTGGCATATTTAGTGGTGGAGTACATTTATATCTCGTGGTGCATGAGAGAGGAGCAGGGTGCTGTCCGTATTAGAGCTATGGCGGCAGGTTTCTATAGGACAAGATGTCGTAATCAAGAGGTGTATGCAGGAAGGTGGTGTAAGGCGTTTTCTTTGGGTTATAGGAACCTCACTGTTGCGTTATTGTTGGGAAGGGGGGTGAGGGACTAACATGAGAGTGTATGTGAGGTATGGTTTTATTAGGGTAGCAGGGGTGTAAGGGGAAATGAGGATGGTTTGTTGTTGATGCTTCAGGTTTCGGGTGCTCTGCTTTCAATAATAATTTAAAAAAAAAAAAATTATGTTTTTGTTAATCAGTAGTTAGTGATGTTGGCGCAAAAGGGTTGTTGGGGGAAAGGGGGGGGTGTTGGGAGTATAAGGGGAAGCTTGCCTGTTTTCTAACTGTCGGTGTCATCATAATCTCTTAGGGGTTTGTGAGTCAAAGCAAACCTTTGTTGACTAAATTAAAGGAAAAAACAATATATATATATATATTGGAAGATCTCTATTAGAGATGCCGCCTGTGTGAGTGAGATCCGTGTGTTGGTGTATGGACATTGTGTCACGTATGGCAGGTGTTTGGATGTATGTTGGGTGCGTGTGTGTGGGTGGAGAAAATATTATTTTCCTTTGTGTTAACTTTTTCAGCTACCACCGGGGTAATTATTGTGTTTTGTCTGTGTCATACACAGGGAATGTCATATGGTTCAAGCATGACATGGTGGTGGTAAACCTTGAAATGTATGAGTATGGGGAGGTTTTATTTGATGTGCACCAGGTTCTAGGAGCACTGTTGTGGTATACAGCAGTAGGTTAGGTAAGGCTCCAGACTTTTGAAGAGTTAGCTTTTTGATCTTAAGTGATCGTTGAATGTAATATTGTGGTGTCTTACATTGTAATGACAGTTAATTTGTTTAATATTAGTAATGTGTGTGTAGGGTGTTGGGATTTTGTTCGAGGTGTTGTTAGGTCAAAGAAAAAATTTGTTTTGTATATAATATAGATGAGGGTTTACAGTTGTATTGAGATATGTTTTTAAAAAAAAAGGGGGGGGGGAGTTAGGATAGTACACAATTTCAAGTTTAATAAGATGTTGTTTGTGACTTGTATTATGACTTTTACGTCGTCTGACTCAAAAGGGTATTTCCTTAAAAATGAAAAAAAAAAAAGGAATGGAAGTGGGTTTACAAGTGTACATGGTAGAGCTGTAATGGTTTCATGTTATTTGGTGTATTACAGTGATACCAGGTCTTCGGACTGTTTGGGTAAGACTTTTGCAGAGACAGTATTGTTCATGTGTGTTTATGGAATGTAATATGATTTTTAATTTTTATTAAGGCAGTTGTGGTGTTTAATTTTTGTAACATGTGTGAGCAGGGAGATGGGTATTGAGGTGTGGTTAGGTAAAGGCAGTTTTTGTTTTGTGTATAGTTTTGCTGCAGTTTGTAGTTGTATTCTGATATTTTCCAGTAAAGATAAGACAACCTAGTAAATAGGTTAATACGAAGGAGATTGATTATATTTGTGTTTCGTTTTCTGGTAGGGTGAGGAGCTTATGTATATGTTTCAATATGCGATTTTGTCATGACATGTATTGTATGTACTGTTTTAAATAAAATATAAAAAAAAAAAGTTACAAAGGTAATGAATCATAATCACATCATATATAGTTACAATCATGAACAAATTACACATACACACATATATATACATACACACACACACGCACATACAACAGGCCCAGTTTTTTTTTTTTTTTTTTTTTTTATATTTTATTAAAAAAACACATTATACATAAGTTGCAATTGTATCAATCTTAACATTATACATACCAAGAACCACACCTCTGAACATAATAAAAATCAGCACATTTCTTTACAATCCACCTCCATTACAACTGAACTAAACAAGCCTATATATGCAACAACACTCATTAATACAAAACAGTACATGAAAATCTAAACCTCCTCCAGGGTAACTTCCTAGATGTACCCTCATAATCCCCCACCCACAACCCACCCAAAGCACCCTACATAGTGTACAGCTTTTATATTTTTCCATACCTACACATACCAACACACATGTGTAGTAACAAAAATAACACATAGGACACCAAACGTGCCAGGATTACTCCATTTCTCCATACCAAACCAGAGACAAAAACAGTATACATTACTATAAAGTGCAGATTATTTATCCTGCATTTCTAAATAGATACCTCAAATTAAATTTCAGGCCCTACTGTTACCCCTCCTGTATCCCCTTAACTTTGAATATTCAAACAACCTTAGAAACTTAAGACATAACAGGTTATTATGTCTCTCCATGTCTACAACAAAGTACATGTCTAAACTCGACACCGTACATTACATGTCATAAGGGAACCACTAAGTCACTTTTATCACGTGACTAAAGCAAAAAAAAAAATATAACATCATCCTATATACATTGTCATACATAATAACATGACCCAACCGGCCGCTGTCTTGACCAACATGACATGTTTACCTTATACAGTTATTACACAAAACAAGGAAAGCCACCTCTATATTTCCCCCCAAAAAATCCCATTAATCCCTCCCCCTCCCCCCCCCCGTCAGAAGTCCTTGATCAGTAACACACACTTTCAAACCATATACTTACAAAATTCTAAAGGTCCATCCTCGGCGCCCCAAAACCAGGGCATCCAAGTAAGTTCTCCGTCACAATCATTCCCCCACACACACATATCCGTCCATTCTCTTTCAATATAAGAAAGCACATACGCCCGCACACACCAAAATCCCCCCTTCGAGAGTCCAGTCACTTTCAGCTTCACCCTCCTCTCCTCCCACTCCTCCCACTTCTAAAAGTCTGCCCACTGTCATACTTCTGTAACTGTCAGGAAAAACCTATCCCACCCTGCACCATACAACAACCTATTCCTGCATTTTGTTCTATACATCAAAGCCGCCATAGCCTTTACTCGGACTCCTCCCCGTTCCCCGCAAAATCCATGAAACATACACGTAATCAACTGCCACATACATGAGTGCCCTCCTTACATCCTCATGCACCCCACCAATATCTAAACTCAGCACCCTCAAAGCATTTATTCCTCCTCCCCCCATCAGACAGATCACCCCTCCCAACCATTCCCTAAGTCTCCCTAAGCTTGCAAAATATACAGCATGGTATGCAGTATCCTCCTCACCACACCTATCACAAAATGGCGTCACTGCCAACCCCATTTTATATAGCACTGCCCTTGATGCAACTACCCCATGCAAAAACCTATATACCACCTCTCTCACCCTCGTCTTCAGCCGCAAACCTCGCAACCCACCCCATATTCCCCTCCAGTTATATACTGGGAACACTACCTCCCCTACCACCACATCAGCACCCTCCCCAACCCTCCCCATTGCCCTTGCTGTAACACTCCGAGGGTCCCTCACTGCCAAAATACTTCTCAACATATCACCACACTTCAACAAGTCCTTCCCCCTCCACCACCGTGTCAATTCATTCATAACCCTTTCCACCCTTCTTCCCGGTCCCCCTTTCCGTAGATAGCAATACTTTACATACATGCCCATAAGATGACTCCTAATGTTTATGAGCCCCAGACCCCCCAAACCCCGCCTTGTCATAACAACCTCCTTATTTAACCAATGCTTTCCAAAACCCCACACAAATCTCAAAACCTTTCTTTCCAATTCTAGCACATCCCC
Organism: Cherax destructor; assembly: GCA_009830355.1. Lineage (NCBI taxonomy): Eukaryota > Metazoa > Arthropoda > Malacostraca > Decapoda > Parastacidae > Cherax > Cherax destructor. The sequence continues at coordinate 8,452 of WNWK01051633.1, forward strand.
ACTCAACACAGGAAAACCACCGCCACATACCATAACTTACTATACACTAATGTATTAACCACTACCACCCTTTGCTGTAATGTTAACTCCCCGTTCTCCACCCTCCCATCCTCCTTAAAGCTCCCCAACAACCTCCTCAGCATTCACTCTCCGAGCCTCACAGACATCTTCCATAAAAATAACACCACAGATCTTTACCCTCCTACGACAGTCCATCCAAAACTCTTCCCCATGCCACCCCCCACCCATGAACCCACCTCCAACAGCTTAGACTTAGTAGTATTAATGGCTAAACCCGTCGCCCTGCCAAAAATCTCAAGAATCCGGCCTACGTTTCTTAGACCCTCCTCACCCCCGACCAACACAGTTGTGTCATCCACATATCCCACAATGCCAGACCCATGCTCCAGAACCTCTTTTCCTCCCTACTCCCACCTCAATCAGGCTGTACAGCGGGTTCTGCAAGCACGCAAAGGATCTGCGAAAAGGGGGCCCCCCTGCCGCAAACCCTTCTCCATTCGCACTTCCCTACCCACCAAACCATTTACTTGTACCCTCACACTCGCATCCTTATACAACAACTTAGCCCATTCAACTATCTCATCACCAAAACCTTGCTTTCTCATTATCATCCACAACATTTCTCTGTCAACACTATCATACGCAGCCTTCCAATCTAAAGCCAGCACACCACCCCCCATACTGTTTTCAATGAAGTCCCGTATCCTTGCATGCCCCTGATTCATACTCCGTCCAGGTATACCATATTGCCCAGCCTCAATCACCCTCTCTAAAACCCTCTTCATCCTATTCCCTAGCACCTTAGCAAAAATTTTATAGTCAGCACACATCATGGACAAACCCCTATAATCACTAATTGATTTCCCTGCCTCCCTCTTTTTAACTAATACTATAACCCCCGTGCGCTGAGTTGTTCCCAAACACCCAGTCTCTTTCATACAATTCATTAATCGTACCAGACACTCTCTTATTACACCCCAATGCTCCATATAAAAGTCGTTCGGTATCCCATCCAGACCCGGCGCTTTCCTCAAACTCATGCTTTTCACAGCCAGCCACACCTCTTCTTCACTTATACCCCTTCCATGTCGGTCCTATCTTCGTCTCCCACACCTGTCGTATACTATCTACAATGACTCCCTTCTCCCTCCTCCACCCACACCCTTTTGCAAGTATTGCTTAAACCTCTGAGCCAAAAATAGACTCATAGCCTCAGTCGATTTCATCTTCTGTCCCCGGACGTATCCTTCCACATCCTCATCTACCTCCAGCCCCATCACCGTCATACCTGTCCTCCTCTGCCGAAATGACCGCAAAACAGTTGTCGAAGGCTTGTCGCCCCACAAGACATCGTCCAAACCCCACGCAAACGTATCGCATTGAACCGCTCATTTTGTATCTCTCGCAACTGCCCCTTTATAACTCCCACCTCTTCCACCTGTGTGCTCCTTCCTCTCTCATAACAAAGCTCAAGCAGCCCCTCCAAATACTTCTGTAAACCATATTTCCATTGCTTTTCCTCTCTTCCCTTACCTTATAAAAGTCTCTAATGCCCGGTTTCGCACATTGCTCCCACCATTTTAGTACATCTTTCTCCAGCTTCCTTTGTCCCATACTTTCTCGCACCATTCTTCAAAAGCGTCCCTTCCTCCTCACCCTCAAAAGCTTCACATTGAGTTTCCAATAACCGGGTACCATTTCACCATTCCCTCCCATCCTACCTCCACCAATACACCCCTATGATCTGAAAAGCCCACGTCTACATACCCAATCTCCCCCCCCGTTACCACCCGTGACACATAAACTCTGTCCAAGCGTGCAGCGTATCCCCGTCGGACAAGGTATGATCCACACCCCACCCACCCCCACCACATCAACCATCCCTGCACTCCCCCAAAACATCCCTCAAAATACTTAAGACACACCCAGCTTCACGGGGTTCGACATCCTTCTTCCTAATTACACAGTTCCAGTCGCCCCCAATTATCGTAACCTCAGCTAAACCTCCCATGAAATAAACTAAATGATCCCTCACAAAATCCTCCTTGATCCGTTTATTTCTTACAGCTGGCATATATACTCCCATGAAAGTAACTCTCACCCCCATACCCCATGAACTCTGACTATCCTCCCTCCCTCCCTCCTCCCAAGTCAACAACTGAAAGGGACTGGACTCCCTCACTACTACCGCAACCCCTCCTTGAAGCTTCCCGAGCTACCCGCATACACTTTATACCCTTGCAACAACAAATCTCTACCATACCTGAAATTGTGCTCCTGTAAGAAGCCTATGTCCACCGCATACCGTCGCAAAGTCACCTCAACCCATTTCCTCTTAACCTCGGCCTTCAGACCATTCACGTTAAACGAGATACACTTGAATAAGATAGAGGTGGCTTTCCTTTTGACTTACATACTTTCTGCTTCGTGCTTTTCTGGGCTTCAGTAACCTTACTGTTGTCCTGCACACCCTTTACCTTTCTGCCCTCTGCACCCCCTTGTCCCGTTTGTGGTGCCTCCACCATATCTTCTTGCCTGACTTTTGGCCAGGCGTCAGGACTTCATCATCTGACACTACCATGGATCGCTTCCGTGATTCAGAACTAATATCCATGTTTGACCCACTATCCTCCCTGTGCACTGTTACCTGCACCTCCTGTATATCCAAACAGCTGGACTCAGCCCCATCACCCAACACCCCCTCAGCACCCATTAACTTTACTGCAGCCTCACTGGCTTCCAAAACTCCCCATCCTGGGAGTATCCAAAATCCCGCAATTCCTCCGGTAATGCAGCATCTTCCAAATCTACAGCACTCCTCTGTACTGCTGTCTCCAGCACCCGCTGTGTCCTGCGACACAGTTGGAAATACGACAAACTCCTCCCGGGGCCCTTTTACAATCTCACTCCCCCTGTGCCCTTTGGGGGCCACTACCACTTCCTCAACCCGTACAGTGGCTCCACTTCCTTTAAAATTCACCACATTCCTTGTACCATAATTTCTTTTCCCTGCCTCCCGTCACACTCTGCAGCAATATGTCCATAAGGAAACCCGAGTCTGCATGTCCGTCTTTGACCCGTGGGGCACATAAACTTGAGTTCTAAACTCTTCCAAGACCACAAAAAAACGGTATGGCCCGCTTCAGGGTCATCTTGAGGGGGAAAAGGAAACCCTTTCCGGGGGTCCCTCATAGATTCCCCTTCCCGTCCATCGTCCCATTTGTTTTCATAGTGGATGACTCCATAATCCTTGGGAAAAAAAGCCCGGGTGTCTTGCTCAAACCCGAGCGGCAAATTACGGTTTTTACATATGTATAGTGCTTAGAAACATCTTTGGTTTCACTTCCCAAAGGGAGCATTTTATAGGCATGCATACTTCCTCCTTTTTTCTCCACCAACCTCTCATAAACGCCGGTGGACGACAGTTTCCGAAGATTCTTGTACTCCCATTGAGCGCAATCCCCTAGATGTCCTCATTATCTAATCCTAAACGTCTGTAGAACGGTGGGGGAAGATAACAGCTGCCGTCGGAAAAGGGGACACAGCCTTTTCCAACTCAACACATCAGTGTTTTTCCTCCCCTCTGAACCCGTCGCCATTTTTTTTAGTGAAAATATCCAAGGTCTCTGTTGTCACCACCAGAGGCCCGGGGCCCCGGGTTCTGCCGGCGAGAGCTGGGCGGCGAATGTATTATGTTCAGAGGTGTGGTTCCTTTATTTAAAGTTAAGATTGATACAATTGCAACTTATGTATAATGTGTTTTTTTAAAAAAAAAAAAAAAAAAAAAAAAAAAAAAAAAAAAAAAAAAACTTTCTCTCTTGAGTAATTACCCTTTAAAAAGTGGTACGCAAAAGTCAGCCTGTTAACATCTATTTTCCTTGCCATCTCATCTAGTGGGCTTAGCGCCCCATTAAAAATTGCAATAGTAACAATTTTTCAATCTTTTATCTCTACC
>WNWK01051634.1:0-12426 GCA_009830355.1 Cherax destructor
ATCTCCTATGCTACTTCCTCCAACTTACCCAATAACATCTGCAAAGGAATTAAATTTTATGCAAGTGTGAGCAGAGTAACATTTATGAAGGAATTCAGGGAAACTGGTTAGCTGGACTTGAGTCCTGGAGGTGGGAAGTACAATGCTTGTGATCTGAAGGAGGGGTGGAGATATGTTGTAATTTTGAACTGTAATTTTGGTGCACCTCAGGCAATACAGTGATGGAGTGAATGGGCCGCCCTGCCTCGGTGGGAAACAGCCGATGTATTAATAAAAATAAAAATATTCCATTTTCACAAGCCTGAAAATGTTGTATGTTACATTGTTACTGTAGAGGCAGCCCCACTTTACAGTGCTTTACTTTACAGTGTTTTGCTAATGCAACAGTTTTCGATTATACCCATTCTTTATTTAGTTTCTTTACATTCTAGGTAAGCACGACTCTCCATTTTGTTTGGAAACTTTCCAGAATGAATTCACATTTTTTTTTATTTTGGTCTAATTTCAATGAGACTCTTATAGTGATTTATACAACTTTTAAAAACCTATACAGTCTTTGTTATAATTTTTTGACTTTAAGTTAGATAGAATAAAATAAATTGTGCCAAATTTTAGGGGTCACAAAACTTTAATCTTCTTCTTTCAACACGTCGGCCATTTCCCACCGAAGCGGGGTGGCCCAAAAGGAAAAACAAAAGTTTTTTACATTTAGTAATATATACAAGAGAAGGGGTTACTAGCTCCTTGCTCCTGGCATTTTAGCCGCCTCTTATGACACGCATGGTTTACGGAGGAAGAATTCTATTCCACTTCCCCATGGAGATAAGAGGAAATAAGAACAAGAACTAGTAAGAAAATAGAAGAAAACCAAGAGGGGTGTGTATATATATGCTTGTACATGAATGTGTAGTGTGACCTAAATGTAAGTAGAAGTAGCAAGATGTACCTGAAATCTTGCATGTTTATGAGACAGAAAAAAGACACCAGCAATCCTTCCATCATGTAAAACAATTACAGGCTTTCATTTTACACTCACTTGGCAGGACGGTAGTACCTCTGTGGGTAGTTGCTGTCTACCAACCTACTACCTAGAACAAAACTTTAATATTTCTACAAAATTGGGAAGATGTACAATGCTCTAGTTAACATCAGATGAAAGATAAAGGCTATATAATTGTTGACCCAGACCTTTTTAGCGAAAATGTCAGTAGATTCCATTATAAAAAAATGTTGAAGTTAATGATTTTGTTTTTGCCTTTTTTTGTGGGAAAAAATCAATAAAAACAAAGCTGTAAAAGATATCAGAAATCCTCCATGGATGTTTGTAGAGCCATCATTACTCAATAATGTGTGCAAAAATCATGACAGTCCTATTAATACTTTTCGCAAAACATTTCACACAATATCAATAACTTATTTCTGAGTTATTAATATAATATTTTCTGTAAAACTCTATGGATACGGCGCGCTAAATCTCAGCGTGTTGCATACATCAACACTCGTTGAGACCCCAGAGGCCACTGAGGTGGCATGAGTCGCTGCACTTGAATGGAGGCGTCAGAGATATTGCTATGTAGTGTTTTTTAATGAAACAATCATAAAAATTATAATTTTTGGAGAGATAATAAAAAACACTAATTGCCAACATGTATTATTTATGACAGCAAGAACAAAAAAAAATACATTTAAGGAAAAAACACTTAGAAATATGATATAAACAAACTGATTACACCAAAATGTTGCCAGAATGATGCACTATTTTTTTGGTAAGAAAACATTTTTTTCCATAATTTTTCAATCTTCCTTTCCTAATCACTTGAAAAAGGCTCGCCCCACTCTTAAAGTTATTTCATATTTTATATGTACTCTGATAACTATACTTACGTGTCTGCACCTAAATAAACGTACACACTGTGCTGGCGTGTACCTGCACATTAAAATCACTAAGAGTGTTTTATTAGTCTCGAAGATGCCATATTAACACTTTCACTGTCAGTGCTCTATAGGTACGGCTTATGAGACGGTGTTGGTAACGTATTAATTCACCAAAATTCTAGCAGCTTCTGATATAGCAGGAGAAAGCTGGTAGACCTTCATGTGAGAGAATGGGTCTGTGTGTGCACCATATAAAAAAATCCTGCAGCATTCAGTTCATGAGGGAAAAAACTATGATCGTGTTTTTGGTGTAAAGGAGCAACTTTTCAGTGTATTTTCATATGGTTTTCATGGTTGTATTCTTGGTTTCTTGGTCTCATTTGATAAAATGGTATATGTAGAGATAGAGATGATTGTGATTGGTTTTAATAAGGAAAATAGCATGAACTAGTTGCATATTCAGTTTTCTTGTATTCACTGTAACTCACATAATGACCATATGTAAAATTACAGCACTGTTATTGCCTTATTGATCTTAAGTTAGTCTTAAGTTTGCCCAAAATGCTCTGCATATAAAGGGGTTTTGGCATGTTCACCAAATTATTACACTCCTTTGTACAAACATGTATCATGCTAAAATATACAGTCATACCTCGGTTAACGATATTAATCCGTCAGAGAGGGCGTATCTGTAACTGAATCAATCATTATCGGAATCAATTTTCCTCATAAGAAATAATGGAAATAAAATTAATCCGTTCAGACTTCCAAAAGTAGTAAAATAAAATATTTTTTTAGAACTTTTTGACATTAAATAATACGCAATTTAATGAACATTAAAGAAATACATGTAAATATAGTACAATAACATGTCACTTACATTTATTGAAGAGTTGTTGATGTGTGGAGGACGGGAGGAGGGGAAAGGATGGAGTATAGTATGCTAGTGTTTGGAAGGGGAATCCCCTTCCATTAACACTGCAGGTGGCAAGTTCTTTTCTGGGGTTACTGGCCTTTTTCTTTTAATGCCACTAGGACCAGGTTGAGAGTCACTGGACCCCTCTCTGACCAAAAATCTGTCCAGGGAGCTCTGTGTCTGGCGATTCTTTAACACATCCCTGAAATGATACATCACTGTGTCATTGTACAGGTTGCCAGCACGGCCTGCAACAGCATGGTTAGGGTGATATTCATCCATAAAGCCTTGCACCCTGCTTCACATTCCACAAATCTCCTTAATCACTGAAGAAGGCACCTTCTTCCATCTCTGTTCCACCTCCTCCTCTTCTGAACAATTGTCCTGACCTGTGGTCTCTTGTTGCAGTTGCTGTTGAAGCTCTTGCAGATCTTCAGTGGTTAGCTCTTCCTTGTGCTCCTCCACCAACTGTTCCACATCCTCACCACTCACATCCAACCCCATAGACTTGCCCAGTTCCACAATTTCTTCCACAACAGGCTCAGGCTCAAGCTCAGGCTCAGGGTTTTGAGGCTCAGCCCCAAAACCTTCAAAATCCTTCTCTAGGACACAGTCTGGCTACAATTTTCTCCAGGCAGAGTTCAAAGTCCTGGTAGTCACTCCCTCCCAAGCCTTACCTATAAGGTGTACACATTGCAGGATATGGAAATGGTTTTTCCAAAAGTCTCTTAGGGTTATATTCATGTCTGTGGTAACATCAAAGCACTTTTGAAACATTGCTTTAGTGTAGAGTTTTTTTAAAGTTGCAAATGACCTGCTGGTCCATGGGCTGGAGGAGCAAAGTGGTATTAGAGGGCAAGAACTTCACTTTGATGAATTTAAAGTCCTCTACAATTTTCTCTACCAAGTTTGGAGGATGACAAGGAGCATTGTTCATTATCAGGAGGCACTTATGTGGCAAATTATTTTCCTGGAGATATTTCTTCACACTGAGGCCAAACACACCATTGAACCACTCTAAGAAAATGTCCTTTGTGACCCATGCCTTTTTGTTAGACTTCCACATCACACACAAGTTAGACTTGGTGATACCGCATCTGCCAAACACTCGGGGATTTTCAAAATGATACACCAGTAAAGGCTTCACTTTGCAATCACCATTGGCATTAGCACAAAGCATCAAAGTTAGCCTGTCTTTCATAGGCTTATGTCCTGGCTGTGCCTTTTCCTCCTGAGTAATGAAGGTCCTGTTGGGCATTTTCTTCCAAAACAGGCCTGTTTCATCACAATTAAACACTTGTTGGGGGAGGAATTGTTCAGCCTCTATGTACCCCTGGAATTCAGGCACATATTTTTCAGCCGCACTTTTGTCACAACTGGCTGCCTCACCATGCCTCACAACACTATGTATGCCACTTCGATTCTTAAATTTTTGAAACCAGCCTCTGCTGGCTTTAAATTCGCTCACTTCATCACTCGTTGCAGGCATTTTCTTAACGAGATCATCATACAACTGCCTTGCTTTTTCACATATTATTGCCTGCGAAACAGTATCTCCTGCTAACTGTTTCTCGTTGATCCACACCAACAACAAATTTTCCACATCTTCCAGCACTTGCGATCTCTGTTTTGTGATCACATATGCACCTTTCGCAACAACAGCTTCCTTGATTTTACGTGTATTTCCCTTGGCCACAATGGTAGTGATGGTAGAACAGGCTTTACCATACAGCCTGGCCAGCTCAGTGATTCACACTCCACTTTCATATTTTTCTATTATCTCCTTCTTCAGTTCTACTGTACAGTGGTCCCTCGGTTTTCGTGTTTAATCCGTTCCAGAGGGAGGCACTAAAACTGAAACACACGAAAACTGAAGCCATTTTTCCCATAAGAAATAATGGAAATTCAATTAATCCGTTTCAGACACCCAGGAGTATTAACAAAAAAAAATTTTTTAGAGATTAAATATAGATTTACATACAGAAAAGAATAACAAATAAATATAAAGCACTAATAACATGTATAAATGAACATTTAACATCACACTTACTTTTATTGGCGACTCTTGTTGGTGTATGGAAGATGGAGAGGAGAGAGGGAGGCGAGTTTATTGTTGGGAGGCAGGACAAAATGCTTTAATTTGACACTAATATCAGCTCTACGGCTTATTTATCTATCACAATTCATCTAATATGACATAATAAACAATATAAATAACATAAAAACGTGATATACACTAGAATGAATAAAATATGTGTCTCATTACGAATGTGGTGGCGGGCATACTCGGTCCAGCTATGAAAACATCTTCCTATTCTTTCATCCTTCAGACGCATTAGTATAAGAGAAAACGGAGTTTGTAATGCTAACTGCATTAGATCACTTATTTCCAGTCACTTCAAGGTGTGAACAGAAATCATTCCTGTCCAGGCTGGCTGGTAACAACAACAGCAGCAGCAACAACAACAACAACTGGTTTGTTGACAAAACTACCGAAACTTCTACACACTCATTCTCTCTCGTTTATTCATTTAATCTTGTTTACTCACCTCTCACTCTACATTAAGACTGCCTCTTACCACCACTGCCTCTCACCGCCACTGCCTCTTACCGCCACTGCCTCTTACCACCACTGCCTCTCACCACCACTGCCTCTTCACCACCACTGCCTCTCACCACCACTGCCTCCCATCACCAGTCTCACCACCACTGCCTCTCATCACCACTGCCTCTCACCACCACTGCCTCTCACCACCACTGCCTCTCACCACCACTGCCTCTACCACCGCTTCTTTCCAGTCGCTTCAAGGTGTGAACAGAAATCATTCCTGTCCAGGCTGGCTGGTAACAACAACAACAGCAGCAACAACAACAACAACTGGTTTGTTGACAAAACTACGAAACTTCTACACTCTCATTCTCTCTCGTTTATTCATTTAATCTTGTTTACTCACCTCTCACTCTACATTAAGACTGCCTCTTACCACCACTGCCTTTCATCACCACTGCCTCTAACACTGCCTCAACCAACAAACAAGCACCACTGCCTCTCACCAACATTGCCTCTCATCACCACTGCCTCTCACCACCATTGCCTCTCATCACCACTGCCTCTCACCACTCCTCATCACCACTGCCTCTCACCACCACTGCCTCTCACCACCACTGCCTCTCACCACCACTGCCTCTCACCACCACTGCCTCTCACCACCACTGCCTCCCATCACCACTGCCTCTCACCACCACTGCCTCTCACCACCATTGCCTCTCATCACCACTGCCTCTCACCACTGCCTCTCACCACCACTGCCTCTCACCACCACTGCCTCTCATTACCACTGCCTCTCACCACCACTGCCTCCCATCACCACTGCCTCTCATCACCACTGCCTCTCACCACTTTGCTACGATTTCTTTCTTTAATTCTATGGTGTTCCTCACTTTCTTTACCAAAGGACTGACACTAGGAGCTATCTTTGGGCCCGTGGTGGCATATTTAGCAGTCACACACAATAATCAAGGGCCAAAAACAATGGATTGTCAAGAAATGTTTTGTATGAACTCGCAGGATAATGCTCACACTCCAACAGCACGTCAAGTATTAAAAACCATTTGTCTCCATTCACTCCTATCAAATACGCACACGCATGCTTGCTGGAAATCCAAGCCCTCGCACACAAAACCTCTTTTACCCCTCCCTCCAACCTTTCCTAGGCCGACCCCTACCCCACCTTCCCTCCACTACAGATTTATACACTCTCGAGGTCATTCTGTTTCGTTCCATTCTCTCTACATGTCCGAACCACCTCAACAACCCCTCCTCAGCCCTCTGGATAATAGTTTTGGTAATCTCGCACCTCCTCCTAATTTCCAAACTCCGAATTCTCTGCATTATATTCACACCACACATTGACCTCAGACATGACATCTCCACTGCCTCCAGCCTTCTCCTCGTTGCGACATTCATCACCCATGCTTCACACCCATATAAGAGTGTTGGTATAACTATACTCTCATACATTCCCCTCTTTACTTCCATGGACAAAGTTCTTTGTCTCCACAGACTCCGAAGTGCACCACTCACTTTTTTCCCTCATCAATTCTATGATTCACCTCATCCTTCATAGACCCATCTGCTGACATGTCCATTCCCAAATATCTGAATACATTCACCTCCACCATACTCTCTCCTCCAATCTGATATCCAATCTTTCGTCACCTAATCTTTTTGTTATCCTCATCACCTTACTCTTTCCTATATTCACTTTCAATTTTCTTCTTTTACATACCTTACCAAATTCATCCACTAACCTCTGCAACTTCTCTTCAGAATCTCCCAAAAGCACAGTGTCATCAGCAAAAAGCAACTGTGACAACTCCCACTTTGTATTTGATTCATTGTCTTTTAACCCCACACCTCTTGCCAAGACCCTCGCATTCACTTCTCTTACAACTCCATCTATAAATATATTGAACAACTACGGTGACATCACACATCCTTGTCTAAATCCTACTTTTACCGAGAAATAATCTCCCTCTCTCCTACACACTCTAACCTGAGCCTCACTATCCTCATAAAAGCTCTTCACTGCTTTCAGTAACCTGCCTCCTATTCCATACACCTGCAACATCTGCCACATTGCCCCCCTATCCACCCTATCATACGCCTTTTCCAAATCCATAAATGCCACAAAAACCTCTTTACCCTTATCCAAATACTGTTCACCTATATGTTTTACTGCAAACACTTGGTCTACACACCCCCTACCTTTCCTAAAGCCACCTTGTTCATCTGTTATTCTGCTCTCCGTCTTACTCTTAATTCTTTCAATAATAACTCTACCATACACCTTACCTGGTATACTCAACAGACTTATTCCCCTATAATTTTTGCACTCTCTTTTGTCCCCTTTGCCTTTATACAAAGGAACAATACACGCTCTCTGCCAATCCCTAGGTACCTTACCCTCTTCCATATATTTATTAAATAATAGCACTAACCACTCCAAAACTATATCCCCACCTGCTTTTAACATTTCTATCTTTATCCCATCAATCCCAGCTGCCTTACCCCCTTTCATTCTACCCACTGCCTCACGAACTTTCCCCACACTCACAACTGGCTCTTCCACACTCCTACAAGATGTTATTCCTCCTTGCCCTATACACGAAATCACAGCTTCCTTATCTTCATCAACATTTAACAACTCCTCAAAATATTCCCTCCATCTTCCCGATACCTCTAACTCTCCATTTAATAACTCTCCTCTCCTATTTTTAACTGTCAAATCCATTTGTTCCCTATTTTCCTTGTATCCCATCTACCTTTTACTCCCACTTTAGCTACAACTAAAAAGTGATCTGATATATCTGTGGCCCCTTTATAAACATGTACATCCTGAAGTCTACTCAACAGTCTTTTATCTACCAATACATAGTCCAACAAACTACTGTCATTATGCCCTACATCATATCTTGTATACTTATTTATCCTCTTTTTCTTAAAATATGTATTACTTATAACTAAACCCCTTTCTATACAAAGTTCAATCAAAGAGCTCCGTTTTCATTTACACCTGGCACCCCAAACTTACCTACCACACCCTCTCTACATGTTTCTCCTACTCTAGCATTTAGGTCCCATACTACAATTACTCTCTCACTTGGTTCAAAAGTTCCTATACATTCGCTTAACATCTCCCAAAATCTCTCTCTCTCCTCTACACTCCTCTCTTCTCCAGGTGCATACACCTGGAGAAGAGAGTGCAAATAATATCACCACAAATGTTGTGATATTATTTGTACAATTATTACATTATTGCATAACAGTAAATCTTCCATTTTTTGGTTTGAATAAAAATTCATTATGTGAATAAAAAAATAAAATGGAATTCATTTGTAAAGACTGAAAACGTAACTAATGAACAGAGGAAATGTTAGTTTAGTGCCAGGAATGCCTGCATTGTTTATTCTGCACCCTGTTTTGAAATTGGAATATTATGAACTTTGAGTTAAATTGGCTAAATTACCAATTTCCAATCACTTTATTTTGTAGTTGAAACAGTTGGCTGGGCGATTTCTTGTGCTCAATCGATAGAATAGAAGCAATACTAGTAAAATAACTAAGAATTTGGTCGACTGGAATAATGTAATTGGCCTAAAATGGGTGTCAAAGTTGGCAAAATTACCGATGTGTAAATATCACTGACACATCAAAATTCGCAAGAACATAATTTCTGCACCCTATTTTGAAATTGGAATATTTTGAACTTTGAGTTAAATTGGCTAAATTACCAATTTCCAGTCACTTTATTTTGTAGTTGAAACAGTTGGCTGGGCGATTTCTTGTGCTCAATCGATAGAATAGAAGCAATACTAGTAAAATAACTAAGAATTTGGTCGACTGGAATAATGTAATTGGCCTAAAATTGGTGTCAAAGTCGGCAAAATTACCGATGTGTAAATATCACTGACACATAAAAATTTGCAAGAACATAATTTCGTCAATATTCAATCAAATTTTGTACTTTGTTTTATTACCTTCAAAAAAAGATTCTCTACCATTTCATAAGAAAAAATAAGAATTTTTTTTTTAAATTCTTGGACCCTGAAAGGGTTAAGATACCAGATGTTGCTGTGTCAGACAGGATGTAGATGAATGGTTCAGAGAACTGACGAGTTGATAAATTAGACACATATGCAACACTTGGATATCTTTATTGAGGAAACGTTTCACCACACAGTGGCTTCATCAGTCCATACAAAGGAAAATGTGAAAAACAGGAGGAGTTTGAGGTAATCAGTCCCTCAACCTTGAGTCAATGTTGTCAGTCCATCAATCTTGAAGAGAATACAGCATATGTGTGAAGAGGTAGCTTATATACTGTAGGCAGGAGAGGTGCAGCAGTTTAGGAGACGTCACATTTGACCAATGTGGAAGTAGGTCATGCCCAAGGGTTAGGCAAGTGAAGAATTCCCTGTATTAAGATACCAAGATGTTGCTGTGTCAGACAGGATGTAGATGAATGGTTCAGAGAACCGACGAGTTGATAAATTAGACGCTCGTGGGTTCTCTGAACCATTCGTCTACATCCTGTCTGACACAGCAACATATTGGTATCTTAACCCTTTCAGGGTCCGTGCCGTAGTTCTACGGCTTTGAGTTCTGGGTCCAAACCGTAGTTTTACGTTATGAGCTCAGCTCACTCAGATAAATAAGCTTTGAGTCGTAAATTTGGGCCTAGATATGAGAGAATACATCTATGTGATAAGTGTGCACCACATAAAACAAATCCTGCAGCGCACAGTGCATAATGAGAGAAAAAAAACTGAAACCGTAATTTTCGATTAATACAGCGACTTTGCAGTGTTTTTTCGTATAGTTTTTATAGTTGTATTTGCGATTTCTTGGTCTCATTTGATAGAATGGAAGATATATTATAGATACAATGATGATTTTGATTGTTTTAGTAATAGAAATGGCTTGAAACTGAGTTCAAAGTAGCGGAAATGTTTGATTTTTGCCGATGTTCAGGAGTAAACAAATGACCTCACACGTCTAATACGCGCCAGCTGGTGGGTCTAATTTACGTTCACAAATGTGGTGATATTATTTGTACAATTATTACAATATTGCATAACAGTAAATCTTCCATTTTTTGGTTTGAATAAAAATTCTTTATGTGAATAAAAATGAATTCATTTGTAAAGACTGAAAACATAACTAATGAACAGAGGAAATGTTAGTTTAGTGCCAGGAATGCCTGCATTGTTTATTCTGGACCCTATTTTGAAATTAGAATACTATTTTGAACTTTGTGTCAAATTGGCTAAATTACCAATTTCCGATCACTTTATTTTGTAGTTGAAACAATTGAGTAAGCAATTTCTTGTGTCAAATTCGGCAAAATCGCTGATGCATCAAAATTCGCAAGAGCATAATTTCGTCAATTTTACATCAAATTTAGTACCTTTTTGTTTTATTTCCTTCAGAAAAAGATTCTCTGCCGTTTCATAGGAAAAAATAGCAAAAAATTTTTTTTTAAATTCTTGGACCCTGGTGCACACTTTGAAATTTGGCCTATGGGCCCATAGGCGGAAATGTTCGAATTTTGCCAATGTTCAAGAGTAAACAAATGACCTTACACATCTAATATGCGCCAGCTGGTGGGTCTAATATACTTTTTTTTTTTTTTTTTTTAACACATCGGCCGTTTCCCACCAAGGCAGGGTGGCCCGAAAAAGAAAAACTTTCATCATCATTCACTCCATCACTGTCTTGCCAGAGGGGTGCTTTACACTACAGTAATAAAACTGCAACATTAACACCCCTCCTTCAGAGTGCCGGCACTGTACTTCCCATCTCCAGAACTCAAGTCCGGCCTGCCGGTTTCCTGAATCCCTTCATAAATGTTACTTTGCTCACACTCCAACAGCACGTCAAGTATTAAAAACCATGTGCCTCCATTCACTCCTATCAAATACGCTCACACATGCTTGCTGGAAGTCCAAGCCCCTCGCACACAAAACTTCCTTTACCCCCTCCCTCCAACCTTTCCTAGGCCGACCCCTACCCCGCCTTCCCTCCACTACAGATTTATACACTCTCGAAGTCACTCTGTCTCGTTCCATTCTCTCTACATGTCCAAACCACCTCAACAACCCCTCCTCAGCTCTCTGGACAATCGTTTTGGTAATCCCGCACCTCCTCCTAATTTCCAAACTCCTAATTCTCTGCATAATATTCACACCACACATTGACCTCAGACACGACATCTCCACTGCCTCCAGCCTTCTCCTCGTTGCAACATTCATCACCCATGCTTCACACCCATATAAGAGCGTTGGTATAACTATACTCTCATACATTCCCCTCTTTACTTCCATGGACAAAGTTCTTTGTCTACGTATATTATAGGTCTAATATACGTTCACGTTAAATCAGTATTATATACCTTTATTGAAGACTCTTGTTGGCTTATGGAAGATAGGGAGGAGGAGAAAGGGATGATTTATTGTTTGGAAGGGGAATCCCTCTCCATAAGGACTTCAAGTATCAAAGCCCTCTCTGGGGTTACTTCCCTTGTCTTTTAATGCCACTAGAACCAGCATGAGAGTCACTGGACCCCTGTTGCACAAAATAACTGTTCAGAGAGGTCTGCTTCTGGCATCTCTTCAACATTTTCCTGAATTGAGACAAGGTTTAGTCATTGAACATATTGCAGATATGCCTTGTTTCAGCTTGGTCAGGATAATATTTCTCCACAAAGCTTGCACCTAATCCACATTGCACAAATCTCCTTAATCTCTGAAGAAGGCACCTCCTTCCTCCCTCTTCTTCCTCTGGAGCAAGTTCCTTAGTTGTGGTCTGTTGCTGTTCCAGATGAAGCTCTTGCAGCTCTTCAGTGGTTAGCTCTTCCCTGTGCTCATCCACCAACTCTTCCACATCCTCGCCACTAACCTCTAACCCCATATTATTATTATTATTGTTATAATCAAAAGAACGCTAAACCACAGGGGTCATACAGCGCAGCAGGGCAGGGCAGGATGCAGGGATATTGGGTAGGAAGAGGGAGATGGATGATTAGTAGGGTATGGAGTGCAGTGGGGCAGTGGGTGGTGCAGGGATAGAGGGT
>WNWK01051635.1:0-12425 GCA_009830355.1 Cherax destructor
CCACCACACTACTACCACACTCACCCACCACTACTATACTCCACCACTACTCTACCCTCACCCCACACTACTACTACCACACTCACCACCACCACTACTACACCACACCACCACTACTCCACACTCCCACCACACTACTACTACACACTCACCACCACCACTACTACTACACACTCACCCACCACCACTATACTACCACACCACCCACCACCACTACTACTACCACTCCACCACTACTACTACCACACTCACCCACCACACTACTACTACTACTACACTCACACCCACCACTACTACTACCACACTCACCCACCACCACTACTACTACCACACTCACCCACCACCACTACTACTACCACACTCACCCACCACCACTACTACCCACTAACCCCCTACTCTACCCACTCACCACCACTACTACTACACACTCACCACCACCTTACTCACTACTACCACACCCCACCCACCACCACCACTACTACTACCACACTCACCCACCACCACTACTACTACCACTCACCACCACCTACTACTCCTCACCCACCACACTACTACTACACTCACCCCCACCACTACTACTACACACTTACACCCACCACCCACTACTACTACCCACTACCCACCACTACTACTCCACTACCACCACCTACTACCTACCCACCACTACACCCACCACCACTACTACTCACCCACACCCTACTGCACCACACTACTACCACTCACCCACCACCACTACTACTACCACATACCACACTACACCAATCCTACTTACACACTCACCCACCACCACTGTACTACCACACTCTCTACCCACTCACCACTCACTACTACGTACCCACCAGCTTTCAGCGCCATATAACAACCTCGAAACAGTATGATCCACGAAGGAAAGAAGGGAGGGAGGGAGGGAAGGAATGAAGAAGGAAGGGAATAAGGGAGGAAGGTAGGAAGGAAGATGGGAAGAAGGAAGGAAAGAAGGGAGTAAGGAAGGTAGAAAGGAAAGGAGGAAAGAAGGCAGGGAGTGAGGAAAGGAGGAAGGCAGAAAGGAAGGAAAGGACGGGAGTGAGAAAGGAGGGTAGGAAGGAAGAAAGAAGGTAGGAAGGAAGGAAAGAAGGAAGTGAGGAAGGTAGGAAGGAAGTGAGGAAGGAAGGAAAGGAGGGAGTGAGTAAGGAGAAAAAAAGGCAGGAAGGAAGAAGGAAAAAAGGCAGGAAGGAAGAAGGAAAAAAGGCAGGAAGGAAGAAGGAAAAAAGGCAGGAAGGAAGAAGGAAAAAAGGCAGGAAGGAAGAAGGAAAAAAGGCAGGAAGGAAGAAGGAAAAAAGGCAGGAAGGAAGGGTGAGCTGAGCTCACAAGTAAATCCAGAGACTCAGGGTCCAGGGTCGTGCAAATTGGTCTCATTTAAATGCATAAAGTGAGTGAGCTGAGGTGGTGAGTGAAGCTGAGGTGGTGAGTGAGCTGAGGTGGTGAGTGAAGCTGAGGTGTTGAGTGAAGCTGAGGTGGTGAGTGAAGCTGAGGTGGTGAGTGAGCTGAGGTGGTGAGTGAAGCTGAGGTGGTGAGTGAAGCTGAGGTGTTGAGTGAGCTGAGGTGGTGAGTGAAGCTGAGGTGTTGAGTGAGCTGAGGTGGTGAGTGAAGCTGAGGTGGTGAGTGAAGCTGAGGTGGTGAGTGAAGCTGAGGTGATGAGTGAGCTGAGGTGGTGAGTGAAGCTGAGGTGGTGAGTGAAGCTGAGGTGTTGAGTGAAGCTGAGATGGTGAGTGAAGCTGAGGTGGTGAGTGAGCTGAGGTGGTGAGTGAAGCTGAGTTGGTGAGTGAAGCTGAGGTTTTGAGTGAAGCTGAGTTGGTGAGTGAAGCTGAGGTGTTGAGTGAAGCTGAGGTGGTGAGTGAAGCTGAGGTGTTGAGTGAGCTGAGGTGGTGAGTGAAGCTGAGGTGGTGAGTGAAGCTGAGGTGGTGAGTGAGCTGAGGTGGTGAGTGAAGCTGAGTTGGTGAGTGAAGCTGAGTTGGTGAGTGAAGCTGAGGTGGTGAGTGAAGCTGAGGTGTGAGGAGTGAGGATGAGAGCTGAGGTGGTGAGTGAAGCTGAGGTGGTGAGTGAAGCTGAGGTGGTGAGTGAAGCTGAGGGTTGAGTGAAGCTGAGTGGTGAGTGAAGCTGAGGTGGTGAGTGAAGCTGAGTTGGTGAGTGAAGCTGAGGTGTTGAGTGAAGCTGAGGTGTTGAGTGAAGCTGAGGTGTTGAGTGAAGCTGAGTTGGTGAGTGAAGCTGAGGTGGTGAGTGAAGCTGAGGTGTTGAGTGAAGCTGAGGTGTTGAGTGAAGCTGAGGTGGTGAGTGAAGCTGAGGTGTTGAGTGAAGCTGAGGTGTTGAGTGAAGCTGAGGTGGTGAGTGAAGCTGAGGTGTTGAGTGAAGCTGAGATGGTGAGTGAAGCTGAGGTGGTGAGTGAAGCTGAGTTGGTGAGTGAGCTGAGGTGGTGAGTGAAGCTGAGGTGTTGAGTGAAGCTGAGGTGGTGAGTGAGCTGAGGTGGTGAGTGAAGCTGAGTTGGTGAGTGAGCTGAGGTGTTGAGTGAAGCTGAGGTGGTGAGTGAAGCTGAGTGGGTGGAGTGAAGCTGAGGTGGTGAGTGAAGCTGAGGTGGTGAGTGAAGCTGAGGTGTGAGTGAGCTGATGTGAGGAAGCTGAGGTGGTGAGTGAGCTGAGGGGAGAGCTGAGGTGGTGAGTGAAGCTGAGGTGGTGAGTGAAGCTGAGGTGGTGAGTGAAGCTGAGGTGGTGAGTGAAGCTGAGGTGGTGAGTGAGCTGAGGTGGTGAGTGAAGCTGAGGTGGTGAGTGAGCTGAGGTGGTGAGTGAAGCTGAGGTGGTGAGTGAAGCTGAGGTGGTGAGTGAAGCTGAGGTGGTGAGTGAAGCTGAGGTGGTGAGTGAGCTGAGGTGGTGAGTGAAGCTGAGGTGAGGCTGAGGTGTGAGGAGCTGAGGTGGTGAGTGAAGCTGAGGTGGTGAGTGAGCTGAGGTGGTGAGTGAGCTGAGGTGGTGAGTGAAGCTGAGGTGGTGAGTGAAGCTGAGGTGGTGAGTGAGCTGAGGTGGTGAGTGAAGCTGAGGTGGTGAGTGAAGCTGAGGTGGTGAGTGAAGCTGAGGTGGTGAGTGAAGCTGAGGTGGTGAGTGAAGCTGAGATGGTGAGTGAAGCTGAGGTGGTGAGTGAAGCTGAGATGGTGAGTGAAGCTGAGGTGGTGAGTGAAGCTGAGATGGGTGAGAGTGAAGCTGAGGTGGTGAGTGAAGCTGAGGTGGTGAGTGAAGCTGAGATGGTGAGTGAAGCTGAGTTGTGGTGAAGTGAGTTGAGTGTGAGTGAGTGCAGGCTGAGACTGAGTGAGTGAAGCATCCTTGATGACAGCCTCACTGATCAGTCTGCCAGTGGTGCCCAGGCTGAACTGCATGCTGCTACCACCAACAGCCTCACTGATCAGTATGCCAGTGGTACCCAGATTGAACTGCATGCTGCTTCCACCAACAGCCTTACTGATCAGTCTGCCAGCGATACCCAGGCTGAACTGCATGCTGCTACCACCAACTGCCTCACTGATCAGTCTGCCAGTGGTACCCAGATTGAAGTGTATGCTGCTTCCACCAACAGCCTTACTGATCAGTCTGCCAGCGATACCCAGGCTGAACTGCATATTGCTACCACCAACAGCCTCACTGATTACCTCATCAACTACAAATCCTGGCCAGAAACTGGGAAAAAGCAGCGATGATTCCCTGGGCTGGAGAAGCAAGCAGAGGCTCATCTGGCAGCTGTCAGCCCACTTAATGTTGGACCAGCTATAGTAACTTGGCAGGCAGCAACAGCCTCCAGGCAAGTGTTCTGAAGTATGTGGGACATGGAAGCCTATTAAACGTTTTGCACTCTGACAGAATTATTATTCTCTCTCTTTCTCTCTCTGTCTCTCTGTGTCTGTCTCTGTTTCTGGTCTGTCTGTCTGTCTGTCTGTCTGTCTGTCTGTCTGTCTGTCTGTCTGTCTCTCTCTCTCTCTCTCTCTCTCTCTCTCTCTCTCTCTCTCTCTCTCTCTCTCTCTCTCTCTCTCTCTCTCTCTGGTGAGAGTGGCATCTCTTAAGAGTTTACCTGGAGAGTATTACAAGGGTCAGCGCCCCCGCGGCCCGGTGTCAGATCAGGTCTCCTGATGGATGACCTGATCAACCAGGCTGTTGGTAGTAGCCGCACGAGGTTCAGAGTGTGCACCACAGCCAGGCTGAGCAACTTCTCAAGCTCTGTCACAACCTCTACACCCATTATCTTTTTCTTAAGACTACGTCACTTGTTTTTGTTTATCTTTAATGAAAATAGATAATAGATAAATAAAAGTCACAATACCTTAGCTAGACAAGTTACAATTACGAAAAAATGGATATTAGTAAACTTGAGGATTCAAGACCAGACGAAATATGAGGAGGGAGGGAGGGAGGGAGGGAGGGAGGGAGGGAGGGAGGGAGGGATTAGGAGGGAGGGAGGGAGGGAGGGAGGTCCAGACTCCGTCATCTATCATGATCAATGACTCAGTAGTGAGAGTCTGGCATCATCGCCAACCATGAAGGGATTACCATTCCCCACCACTACCATCACCACCACCACAGCCTGGAACTAGACAACCCACACCACCACAGCCTGGAACTAGACAACCCACACCACCACAGCCTGGAACTAGACAACCCACACCACCACAGCCTGGAACTACAATGGTCTGGGACCACCATCATCACCACTACCACAGCCTGGGACCACCACCACAGCCTGGGACCACCACCACAGCCTGGAACTACAATGGTCTGGGACCACCATCATCACCACTACCACAGCCTGGGACCACCACCACAGCCTGGGACCACCACCACAGCCTGGAACTACAATGGTCTGGGACCACCATCATCACCACTACCACAGCCTGGGACCACCACCACAGCCTGGGACCACCACCACAGCCTGGGACCACCACCACAGCCTGGGACTACAATGGTCTGGGACCACCATCATCACCACTACCACAGCCTGGGACCACCACCACAGCCTGGGACCACCACCACAGCCTGGGACCACCACCACAGCCTGGGACCACCACCACAGCCTGGGACTACAATGATCTGGTGTTGCGTGGAGGTTCTTTCGTAGATTGGGTAATGAACACATGAGATTGGGTTGGTAAGTTGGTGTATTGAGGACAATTAGACAAGTCCGCAGACCTGCGTCTATCTCTACACGGTGTCTGGATGGTAACTGAGGCACTGCCCCGAGCAGGGCTCATAGCGTTCAAAGGGTTGACCTTTGACATGGGTGACCTTTGACATTGGGCTAACGGTTGCATCGGTTGGTCACGTGAGCAGAAACGGTTATACCCTATGAACTCTCACTAAGCTTACAGTGACACTGGGATCACTTGGGTCTGGGATCACCACCAGGGTCATGGACCACCACCAGGGTCATGGACCACCACCAGGGTCATTGACCACTACCAGGGTCATGGACCACTACCAGGGTCATGGACCACCACCACCAGGGTCATGGACCACCACCAGGGTCATGGACCACCACCAGGGTCATGGACCACCACCAGGGTCATGGACCACTACCAGGGTCATGGACCACTACCAGGGTCATGGACCACTACCAGGGTCATGGACCACCACCACCAGGGTCATGGACCACCACCAGGGTCATGGACCACCACCAGGGTCATGGACCACTACCAGGGTCATGGACCACTACCAGGGTCATGGACCACTACCAGGGTCATGGACACACCACCAGGGTCATGGACCACCACCAGGGTTATGGACCACCACCAGGGTCATGGACCACTACAGGGTCATGGACACTACCAGGGTCATGGACCACCACCAGGGTCATGGACCACCACCAGGGTCATGGACCACACCAGGGTCATGACCACTACCAGGGTCATGGACCACACCAGGGTCATGGACCACTACCAGGATCATGGACCACCACCAGGGTCATGGATCACACCAGGGTCATGGACCACCCCCCAGGGTCATGGACCACCACCCAGGGTCATGGACACCACCAGGGTCATGGACCACTACCAGGGTCATGGACCACTACCAGGGTCATGGAACCACCACAGGATCATGGACCACTACCAGGGTCATGGACACTACCAGGGTCATGGACCACCACCAGGGTCATGGATCACTACAGGGTCATGGACCACCACCACCAGGGTCATGGACCACCACCCAGGGTCATGGACTACCACCAGGGTCATGGACCACTGCCAGGGTCATGGACCACTACCAGGGTCATGAACCACCACCAGGGTCATTGACCACTACCAGGGTCATGGACCACTACCAGGGTCATGGACCACTACCACCAGGGTCATGGACCACCACCAGGGTCATGGACCACCACCAGGGTCATGGACCACCACCAGGGTCATGGACCACTACCAGGGTCATGGACAACTACCAGGGTCATGGACCACCACCAGGGTCATGGACCACCACCAGGGTCATGGACCACCACCAGGGTCATTGACCACTACCAGGGTCATGGACAACTACCAGGGTCATGGACCACCACCAGGGTCATGGATCACTACCGGGGTCATGGACCATCACCACCAGGGTCATGGACCACCACCACCAGGGTCATGGACTACCACCAGGGTCATGGACCACTGCCAGGGTCATGGACCACTACCAGGGTCATGAACCACCACCAGGGTCATTGACCACTACCAGGGTCATGGACCACTACCAGGGTCATGGACCACCACCACCAGGGTCATGGACCACCACCAGGGTCATGGACCACCACCAGGGTCATGGACCACCACCAGGGTCATGGACCACTACCAGGGTCATGGACCACTACCAGGGTCATGGACCACCACCACCAGGGTCATGGACCACCACCAGGGTTATGGACCACCACCAGGGTCATGGACCACTACCAGGGTCATGGACAACTACCAGGGTCATGGACCACCACCAGGGTCATGGATCACTACCGGGGTCATGGACCACCACCACCAGGGTCATGGACCACCACCACCAGGGTCATGGACTACCACCAGGGTCATGGACCACTACCAGGGTCATGGACCACTACCAGGGTCATGAACCACCACCAGGATCATGGACCACTACCAGGGTCATGGACCACTACCAGGGTCATGGACCACTACCAGGGTCATGGAAAACCACCAGGATCATGGACCACCACCAGGATCATGGACCACCACCAGGATCATGGACCACTACCAGGGTCTCCTCATAGCAGTCCTATCAACTCTGGTAATAACATGGTAACAAACGTTTAGGCCACATTTGCGAGTCTTCACCTGCTTGACCAGGTGTGGGCTCCATGCTGGGGCTGTGTACTCAATGGTTACGCTAACATGTGTTGTATATAAAGTTCTGAAGGATTCTCTGTTCACGTTACTGAATGCTGTTCTGATATTTCCCAGTATTGCACATGTCGCTGACGTTATACGGTTTATGTTTTTGGTGATACCCTTGATCAGCCAGGCTGTGGTTCGTACGCTGGATTGTATTACTAACACAGATATGGCCTCCACACCTTGCCCTAATGTGATTACCACTTGGGAACAAAAAGCAAAAGACACCAGACAATAACTGACTTAGATTTGCTTCACCATAGCAAGCTGGTATTTACAATATATTATAGCCTATGTACAGTATTTACACTATGTACAATGAGGCCAATTCAAGCACAAGACACAGTGAGCGACCAGCAGTGAAGGCAAGACTTGTTTCCACAGCTTTGGTGATCTTCCTTGTGATTGGCTACTTGAACCGAGGTACTGCTATAACGACGGTGCCCCTTTGATCGTTAAGCACCTGCTTCACTGGTCGGGAGGGATGTTATATGGGCGTGTCACATACGCCGAATAAAATGTAACAAACTCTTAGCATACCAGATTGCTTGCGGCCAGCAGTAACGGCCTGGTTGATCCACCGCGAGGCCTGGTCATGGACTGGGCCGCGGGGGCGTTGACCCTTGGAACGACCTGCAGGTAGACTCCAGGTAGATTTTATATTAACCCCCCCAGGTCCTTTTCCACTCTCTGATAACTAAAGCGTCTCTCCTTCGTGCCGTACTCCGTGTCCGGGCTTCCCTTTCCTCCATAACACATAATCTTGCATTTGTTTGGAATTCCAGTTTGTTAAGGTCTCATGCGTGTATCACTACCCTCTCTTGTGTGTGTATGTGTACTTACCTATCTATGGTTTCAGGGGTCGATTCACAGCTCCTGGCCCCGCCTCTTCGCTAGTCTTTACTAGGTCCACTCTCTCCATGTCCCGTGAGCTTTATCGCATCTCTTCTTAGTGTGTGGGGGGGGGGACAAGGACATGTAGAAGATATGTGGAAGGTGTGAAGATGAAAATGATGAGTCTGGAGAGAGCAGCGGCGGCGGCGACGGCAGTAATTCATCCTTAAACGTGGCACAGTCGCTCTAAGTCCTTCACTTCATTAGCAGCCAGCGGGAGCACTCACTTTCTGATAGTTTGTGAAACTCACAAGTTTTGTGTCTGCACCATTATGGTGGAGACCCACCTCCTGGGTGACCCACCTCCAGGGTGACCCACCTCCTGGGTGACGTTGTGCCATCAATGTAAACTTCACTAAACAGAAAAAAAGAGTATACCAAGAGCTACGGTGCCGTATGTCTATACATGAAGACATCTTTCCTGTATACATGTGTACCAGTGCTGGGCAGTGATGTATACATGTGTACCAGTGCTGGGCAGTGTTGTATACATGTGTACCAGTGCTGGGCAGTGTTGTATACATATTTATCAGTGCTGGGCAGTGTTGTATACATGTGTACCAGTGTTGGGCAGTGTTGTATACATGTGTACCAGTGCTGGACAGTGTTGTATACATGTGTACCAGTGCTGGGCAGTGTTGTATATATGTGTACCAGTGCTGGGCAGTGATGTATACATGTGTACCAGTGCTGGGCAGTGTTGTATACATGTATACCAGTGCTGGGCAGTTGTATACATGTGTACCAGTGCTGGACAGTGTTGTATACATGTACCAGTGCTGGGCAGTGATGTATACATGTGTACCAGTGCTGGGCAGTGTTGTATACATGTGTACCAGTGCTGTACAGTGTTGTATACATGTGTACCAGTGCTGGACAGTGTTGTATACATGTGTACCAGTGCTGGGCAGTGTTGTATACATGTGTCCAGTGCTGGCAGTGTTGTATACATGTATACCAGTGCTGGGCAGTGTTGTATACATGTGTACCAGTGCTGTACAGTGTTGTATACATGTGTACCAGTGCTGAACAGTGTTGTATACATGTGTACCAGTGCTGGGCAGTGTTGTATACATGTGTACCAGTGCTGGGCAGTGTTGTATACATGTGTACCAGTGCTGTACAGTGTTGTATACATGTGTACCAGTGCTGGACAGTGTTGTATACATGTGTACCAGTGCTGGGCAGTGTTGTATACATGTATACCAGTGCTGGGCAGTTGTATACATGTGTACCAGTGCTGGACAGTGTTGTATACATGTGTACCAGTGCTGGACAGTGTTGTATACGTGTACCAGTGCTGGGCAGTGTTGTATACATGTGTACCAGTGCTGTACAGTGTTGTATACATGTGTACCAGTGCTGGACAGTGTTGTATACATGTGTACCAGTGCTGGGCAGTGTTGTATACATGTGTACCAGTGCTGGACAGTGTTGTATACATGTGTACCAGTGCTGGACAGTGTTGTATACATGTGTACCAGTGCTGGACAGTGTTGTATACATGTGTACCAGTGCTGGACAGTGTTGTATACATGTGTACCAGTGCTGGACAGTGTTGTATACATGTGTACCAGTGCTGGACAGTGTTGTATACATGTGTACCAGTGCTGGGCAGTGTTGTATACATGTGTACCAGTGCTGGGCAGTGTTGTATACATGTGTACCAGTGCTGGACAGTGTTGTATACATGTGTACCAGTGCTGTACAGTGTTGTATACATCCTCAAATTTCAATATGACATGTATACAACACTGCCCAGCACTGGTACACATGTATACAACACTGCCCAAATAACTTTGGGCATCTTACTGACAAGGAGAATGATATGTGCTCTATTTTTAATAATTATTTTCTCTCGGTTTTCACACAGGAAGACATTAATAATATCCCAGTAATTAATTTTTACAGAGGCCCAGAAGAAGATAAATTATGTAATATCACAGTCACTAGCGAAATGATTATGAAACAGCTGGACCGACTGAAACAAAATAAATCGCCGGGTCCTGATGAGCTTTTGCAAGGGTTCTTAAGGAATACAAAATGGAACTCTGTGAACCAATATCTAACATTTTTAATTTATCTCTTCAAACAGGTGTAGTGTCTGATATGTGGAAGATGGCTAATGTAATTCCTATTTTAAAGCAGGGGACAAGTCACTACCGTCAAACTACCGCCCAATAAGCCTGACCTCAATTGTAGGCAAATTACTAGAGTCAATTATAGCTGATATTATTAGAAGCCATCTAGATAACCATAATTTGATTAATGATACCCAGCATGGATTCACGAGGGCCGTTCCTGCCTATCTAATTTATTAACCTTCTTCAGTAAAGCTTTTGAGGCTGTTGATCACGATAAAGAATTCGATATTGTTTATTTAGACTTTAGTAAGGCTTTTGATAGAGTACCGCACCAGAGACTGTTAAAGAAAGTGGCAGCTCATGGCATTGGGGAAAAAGTGCTGTCATGGATCGAGTCATGGCTCACCAATAGGAAGCAAGAGTGTGCATAAATGGGGTTAAATCCGAATGGGGACTTGTAACAAGTGGTGTTCCACAGGGATCAGTCTTAGGCCCATTGTTATTTATAATATATCAATGACCTTGATGAGGGAATTACTAGTGATATGAGCAAATTCGCCGACGACACGAAGATAGGTAGGATAATTGATTCAAACATAGATGTCATAGAACTTCAGGAAGATTTAGACAAACTTAATTCGTGGTCAGAAAAGTGGCAGATGCAGTTCAATGTAGATAAATGCAAGGTTCTGAAGCTCGGGAGTGTCCATAACCCAAGCACTTATAAGTTAAATAACGTAGAACTTAGCCATACAGATTGCGAGAAGGACTTGGGGGTGATGGTAAGCAGCAACCTTAAACCAAGACAGCAATGCCTAAGCGTACGTAATAAGGCAAATAGATTACTGGATTTATATCAAGAAGTGTTAGCAACAGAAGTCCAGAGGTTATATTACAGCTTTATACATCATTAGTAAGGCCTCACCTAGATTACGCAGCTCAGTTCTGGTCTCCATATTACAGAATGGACATAAATTCGTTAGAAAACATTCAGCGTAGAATGACTAAATTAATACATAGCATTAGAAATCTTCCTTACGAAGAAAGATTGAAGACCCTAAAATTACATTCACTTGTAAGACGTAGAATGAGGGAGACATGATCGAGGTATACAAGTGGAAAATGGGTATTAACAAAGGGGATATAAATAAGGTCTTGAGGATATCTCCAAGAGAACCCGCAATAATGGATTCAAGTTAGATAAGTTTAGATTTAGAAAAGGGTATAGGAAAGTATTGGTTTGGAAATAGGGTAGTTGATGAGTGGAACAGTCTGCCTAGTAGGGTTATTGAAGCTAGGACCTTGGGTAGTTTCAAATTTAGGTTGGATAAATTCATGAGTGAGAGGGGTTGGATTTGAGTGGGACTCGCGCATGAGTGGGTAGAATTGTCAAAGCTTATTTCTTGGGTAGCATTGAAAATTGGGTTGAGCAAATATTCTGTTAGTGGGACGGATTGTGAAGGACCTGCCTAGTATGGGCCAACAGGCCTGCTGCAGTGTTCCTCCTTTCTTATGTTCTTATGTTCTTAAGGTGATATCCCAAAAGTGGTTGGGCCCCATCCCCCTCCCCTCCTCCTCCTCCACCTCTTCCTCCTCTCCACATTCCCCCTCTTCTTCCTCGTCCTCCTCCTCCACCTTCACAAGTTTCATCCTTGCCTGTTCTTTCCTCCTGACCAAGGCTGGTAACTAGCTCCTACTAGAATGAGTTTGCTCTCAGTCAGCAACACCTCCCAAATTACTTATTCACTTGTATGACACTAAACTTTCCAGTTTAGTGTCATACAAAAAAAATAAGTCTTACACAATGGGGTGGACTGGTAAGCCAGCGGAAGGCCTCTGTCAGATGACAGAGGCCAGAAGTCATCGTATGACTGAGACCCGTGTCAGGAAACACTTGTCCTGTTTCCTGACAAACCTTACCTAACCTAACCTAACCTCAATGTTATTAACAACGGATACCCGCACAAACTTGTTGCCTGTACTTCAGTGAGGCGGTAAACTGAGTGTTGAGTACTCTACTGATGTGTCTGAGTTTGGGACTCTACTGATGTGGTAAACTGAGTGTACAGTAC
>WNWK01051636.1:0-12425 GCA_009830355.1 Cherax destructor
GCAGATGCTGCATGGAACCCGTGCCATACCCTACCCTTCATGCCAGTAAATCAGCAATCCGGGATAGCAACCTCACATCCACCGAGCTACCTCGGCGGACAAAAGAAAGGCGGCCGGATATCCGCCACAAAGCATACCGCCTTTGGCCACCACCCCTGGAATCCGAAAGGTGGCCTCCAGAGATACACCCATCGCCCGAAAGATACCCAAGGCCACCCCCGGGAGACCGTAGAGGGATCGGGACATCCCCAGGCGATCCAGATTCCAAGGCAAACTACACCACCGCCGAGAACCTCAACGGAATGGGATTGGACCATGGTACCCTTCCCCCTACCTAAGAACTAGAAAGCCTGTGAAGAGAAGCTCCCAGGGTAAAAATGGGAAGGAAATAAGGGAGGGATGAGGAGGAGGAGGAGGAAATGGAAAAGGGAGGATGGGGAAGATGGGAAAGGGGAGGGGGGATTGGGGGGTAATTAGGTTCGGTCTGAGGAAGAAGACCAAGAGGTCCAATTCCTCAGACCGATAGCCTCTTTACCGCGACAAGGAGCCCCCCTTAAAGAGGTGTTAGATAGGAGCGAATGGAGACAAATGGTTTTTAGGACTTGACGTGCTGTTGGAGTGTAAGCAAGGTAATATTTATGAAGGGTTTCAGGGAAACCGGTAGGCCAGACTTGAGTCCTGGAGATGGGAAGTACAGTGCCGACACTCTGAAGGAGGGGTGTTAATGTTGCAGTTTTGTAGCTGTAGTGTAAGCACGCCTCTGGCAAGACAGTGATGGAGTGAATGATGATGAAAGTTTTTCTTTGTTGGGCCTCCCTGCCTTGGTGGGAAACGGCCTATGTGTTAATAAAAAAAGTAAGTGAAGAACATATGACTTACTTACCAAGGTATTATCTATGTCTGCTCGAAATGCCTAGGCATGCTAGTGGCCTTTGTAATTAATATTTTATATCATGTAAACCTAACGTCTCCCTACCAGGACAACATAAATATTGGCCAATACCTAGCTACCTTACTTCTTGTGTGAGACTAATAATAACAATAATAATTATTATTATTATTTATACAGGTACAATGTATACAGGTCAATGACATATTATATAGAAATCCCTTGTTATTCAGAGCATTTCGGGCAAATTATGACAATTTTGCCTTGGATATGACCCACACCTTTCGACTAACACCCAGGTACCTATTTTATTGATAGGTGAAGATGGACAGCAGGTGTCTTAAGGAAACAGTCCATTAGCCTGAAAAAGTGTTCAGACATGTGTTGCACAAGTGTCTTACTCTTCAACTTGTCGGTATTACATACCATTTTCAACATCCTCCCTCACGCTATGCAACTTTTAGTCGTCGTAAGCTCCTTTCTTCAATTGCGGGCTATTTGTGTATAGTTCCAGTCACGGTATTGTGCCTTTTTTGTTATTAACTTGACAGAAAATTTTGGAAGATATTGTGCAACTCTGCCAGAGAGAGGCTGTGTGCATTCCTCTCTGTGGTTTTGGCACAATATCTTCCAATTAAGAACACCTACCAGGATCATCATCGACAGGCTGGTGTGTAAATACCTGCAGGTTGTTTTGGAAGGGGTACGAAGACTCTGCATTTCTCTTCTCCCTTCAGAATGAAGAAAAGTGTTGTGTATGTGAAGTCAGTGAGGGAGGATACATAACGGTCACCTATGGGTAGGTGGGGTGTATGAGTGGAGGTGGGCCACATGGAGGAAGCGGGAGAGGATGAGGGGTAAAACTGTGTTCCCCCCTTCCCCTTCCCCTTCCCCAAACAGGCGTGCATACACCTTTTAGTCTCGTTTCGATAATGGAGTGTTTGTTCACCGTTTGTGTATAGTGCATAGTATGCGCTTAGTATGTATATAGTATGTACATAGCATGTGTAGTGCATAGCGGTGTGTCGTTTATAGTGGGGACGGTTCAAGTTGGAAGTTGGCGGCAGCAGCAAGTTTGTTGCTCCTCTATTTTATAATAATAATAATAATAATAATTTTTATTTCTATGCATGTTACAAGTGTACAATGTTATTGGTAGTTACAATTATAAAACAATTATAAAACTGTAATGCAAGGAGAGCCACTGGCATGCCATGGCATTAGGGGCAGTTTATTCTAGAGACTTATTCACTAAGTACTTAATGCTAAAGAAATTGATTGAGTTTATTCTAGTTCTGTATTATTTAAATTATTATATGGTTATACATACTATTAAAAGACAATACAAGAGAAATTGGTTGAGTTTAATCTAGTTGTATAATTTATTTCAAGTTACAGTATGTTGATGCTATACTAGTATAATAACAATACTAGAAATTGTTTTAGAGTTTCTTCTAGATATATATTTTATTTCAAATTAAGAAAATGATGATACTATAAGATTTTAAATGAGGTTTAAATGAGGTTCCTAGCAACGCTGTGATGGCCTAGCAAGGACCCACATAACACTAAGATACGTGGACACCCAGAATGATATAACTCATCTGCAGAAATCACCCAAAATACGCTATACAACCAACTGAAGACTTGTGTACCGCCATCTACCCCGCTGCCAGGCAAAAGGAAAATTTCAACATCTGCACACTACCCAGTATCTACATTTCATCTGACACAACTGTAAATGGCCAGGGGACAGGGCAGCCAGAAAAGGTCCAGTAACCAACCAAGGACTCCCAGCAATTCTACATGGAAAACTTCTCCTACTGTCAGCCAGGACACAACCCTCACCACTACCCAGCACCCTCACCACAACACTCGCCTGTCAACAACAAATATGGCCACCGCCACAAGAATCCAAGATAATTCCCTCTCTGAATTTGAGGACTTGAACATTAAATACCCAGAAATAGCCGAACTCATCAGGAAGCAAAGTCAAAAAATCAGCATGTTAACTCAGGAAATGGATGAACTTAAAAAGTCCAATGATACGTCAACCCGGGAAATTAAAGACTTGCGAGCCACCAACACAGTGCATGGACAGGATTACAGCTCTAGAAAATAATCAGACAGCACTGGACCAACTAACCATTACCCACACCCAGTCAGAGGACTCCATCAACCGCCTAAAAGAACAAGTTACCCACCTGACCACCGACATCAAGAATGAAAGAGAAAGAGTGGACTTACAGTTTACAGATGTTATGAACAATTTCCAAGACCACTTCGACCAACAACAATTATCTGACTCAGTTGTAGTGAACAGCAAATATCTCCCAGCAACTATAACTCAGGAGACATGTAAACAAACCACTTTCCAACTCATCCGAGACCATCTTCATCTTAACATACCAAGTGATGAAATAAAGGAGTGTAAAGTGATAGGATACCAAACTGGAAAAAAAAATCAGTAATACTAAAATTATACTGTAGCTCTCAAAGAAATAATCTTCTAAATACTTCTATTACCGTGAAAAGTGAGGTGTATGTAAACGAATGCCTGACCAAACTACGGCAAAATCTCCTCTATAGACTAAGAAAGTTACGAAATGGCAGGAAAATTCACCAGTGCTTTGCAAGAGATGGAAAAATTGCTGTTAAAAAAGAGCCAACAGGAAGGAGATATACTATTTCTACTGAACACGAACTGAAAAAGTTCCTCATTGACTCCTGCCTCACAGAACTGGAATAATGCAGTTTGTACCCACTTTCCGTGAATAGTGTTATGAAACCCCAATTCTTTATCAGTTTAATCTCCACAAACCCGAGTATTCATTTCAATTTGTCATTCTGACAGCAGTAAATTGTCAAATTTGCTCAAACACTACTTATAGCTGGTATATCTCTTATCGGTCTACTAATTTAGTGCTATACTTTTTTCTTAAACCACTTTTTATTGTACTGTGTTGTGCAGTATTTACCTTATTACTGCCTTATTTTTGCCAATTTTATACATTTTTAACATTCATACATTTTTTTTCCTTTTATTAATTAACTGTTATTACAATTTAAATTTCTTATTATATTTTTATAGTTACATTTTACTTAATTTTTTTAATATCACTTATTATCAAATATTCTTATTTACAATTTATATTACATTTCCAAATTTCAAAATTCTTATCTATTTACACAACTTTTTTTTATTTATGCTTTTTTAAAATATCATTGTCATTTTAGTTTTACTTTTTATGAAATCTGTTCATTGCCAAATATTCCCAGTTAAAGTTTATAAATAGTATTAGAATATTATTAGAATTATTAGAATATTATTTCAATCTACTTATTGTGATATCTGCTATTACCGAATACTCTTATTTACAGTTTACCATCTTATATACAAAACCTCACATAGTCTTATATGCAAAACCTCACATAGTCTTTAAATTAGAATTGTGCATATTAATATATGCACAATTTTTTAGTGCAATCACAATTCATAGTCTCGTGCTACTTTATTTTGTAATTTTATCATTATAGCTTATACCTAGTTAATACTCTAGTTCATTCTAGCTTAGTACATAGTCAACACGAATTTCATTATGTTTATTAATTTCTTCAGTCTAATTGACCAATATACATTAGCTATACACTTGTCCAAGCATCCCCTTATTACCGACATCAGTACTGGAACTCAACACATTATACATGATACAAAGAATTACCTTCAAACCTAATGATGAATGATCACGTCGACCCAGATATAAACCTATATAATCTAACTCCCAATCAAAATTTAATGGAAAGTAACTGCCTCTATTACACAGTATCACAAGCCAGCACTGTCCTAAATACTGCTAAAAATATTACAATTCTTAATTACAATATCAGGTCCCTAAGCAAACACTATGATGACCTCCTGGAACTCCTGTATTATACTTACTGAAACCTGGCTTAAGCAGGCCACAACAGATATCTATCCAATACCAGGATACACTGCAATCCACAACTGCAGACCAAACCAAACTGGAGGTGGTATTGCAATCTAATACTCCAGTGAACTATCTTGTTATAACACTACCTGCTTTAACGATGAAACCTAAAGTCTCCTATAACAATTGGTACCATTTACCGGATGCCTCATACTAATATAAAAAAAATTAGCGATAAATTAAAGACACTAATAACACAAAACCAAATGAACAAGCACCACCTTCTCATATCTGGAGACTTCAACATTAACCTAGGCCTCACAGATGACCAGCAAGTAAATGACTTCATCAACAATATGAACAACACACTACTCATACTAACTATTACTAATCCAACCATGCTGACTGAGACAAGTGCAACCATAATTGACCATATATGGACCAATATACTAGCCCCCCTTAAATAAGGGATAATTACAGACAGCACTACAGACCACTACCTCACCTTCCTCTTAACAAACATTAATAAACCATCACTGGAATACAACAAAGTTTACTTTAGACTTCATGACGAGGCCTCCATAAGTAACTTCACAGCAGAGCTACGGTTGGCTTACTGGCCTACTGAATTCTCCAATGCCACTGCTATTGATGATTGTACAGACATATTTCTTAATAAATTACTTAGACTATACAACAAACATTGTCCCATAAAAATGAAACAGATTACGAACAAACGGCTAGTTTTCCCATGGCTAACTAACAGCATACTAAGATCCATTGATAAGAAACATCAATATGAAAAGCAATATAGACAGGGCCTAATACACAAAAATACTATTAAGCACTATGCATCAGTTCTAACCAAACTAATAAGAAAGGCCAAGCAATTGTACTATTCCAGCAGATTCAACGAAACAAGAAGAGATATAAAAAAGACCTGGAAAACACTCAGATTCTGGGCAACCATAAACTGAAAAAACTAGGGATATTGTCCTGACTAAACCAAATGACACACAACTACAGCCTATTGATACAGCTAATAAGTTGAATGACTTCTTCTCAACCATAGGATCAAATCTCGCCAGTAAAATCCCAGGTACCAACGCCCAAGCAAATGATTACTTAGATGGAAATTTCCCAACCTCCTTCTATCTTGCACCTACCGAACCCACTGAAGTCACCATGATTATAAAGTCACTTAAGAATAAATCAGGGAATCTGTCTCAAGTCCCACCACTATTGTACAAGTGAGCAGCTCATGTCCTTTCACCTGCTATTTCACTACTTTTTAACAATTCACTAGAAACTAGCACTTTCCCGGCACCCCTCAAGACAGCAAGGGTCTCAAGACAGCAAGGGTTACACCAATTCACAAAGGTGGTGACCCCACAGATGTAAATAACTACAGGCCAATCTCGAACTTACCGTTGCTATCCAAAATTTTGAGAAACTTGTGCACAAGAGACTATATTCGTTTATTGCAGTACAAAACACTCAACCAAACCCCTGCCAATTTGGCTTTAGAAAAAACAAAAGCACAAACGAAGCAATTGTAAAAATGCTGGAGCTACTTTACACAGCACTTGAAAACAAGGAATATCCGCTAGGACTCTTTATTGACCTAAGGAAAGCTTTTGATACAGTAGACCACGGCATCCTACTTCAAAAACTTGACCACGGTATAAGAGGCCACGCTCTTATGTATTTCAAATCCTATCTTACTAACAGGTATCAATACATCACCATTAAAGACACAACTTCATCTACACGACCACTTGATATTGGAGTACCACAGGGAAGTGTCCTTGGTCCCCTGCTCTTCCTCCTATACATCAATGATATTCCCAACGTATCCCAACACCTGAAACCGATTCTCTTTGCTGATGATACGGCTTATGTAATCTCCACCCAAATCTTGCCTCACTTAACACCATTGTTAATGAAGAGCTACTAAAAATATCAACCTGGATGATAGCCAACAAACTTACACTTAACACTGACAAAACCTTCTATGTTTGGTAACAGAACAGGTGTTGCACAACTGAACATAAGGATTGACAACACTCCTATTGCTAAACACAATGAGGGCAAATTCCTGGGCCTACACCTGGAGAGCAACCTGAATTTCAGCACCCTTATCAACCACATAGCAAAAAAAGTATCCAAAAACGGTTGGGATCCTCTCTAAGATACCTTACTATGAACCGCAATCAGCCCTACTCACACTATACTATTCACTCATCTATCCCTACCTCACCTATGCCATATGTGCTTGGGGATCAACAGCAACAACTCACCTAAAACCAATATTAACTCAACAAAAAGCCGCAGTATGAATTATCACGCAATCCAATCCCAGGCAACCCCCACTCCCCACTCTTCAAAGACGTAAATTTACTCACTGTCCAGAACATCCACACTTACTACTGTGCAACCTACATGTACAGAACCATAAATTCCAATATCAACCCTGAACTAAAACGCTTTCTTGATAGTTGTGAC
This sequence comes from Cherax destructor, assembly GCA_009830355.1. Classification (NCBI taxonomy): domain Eukaryota; kingdom Metazoa; phylum Arthropoda; class Malacostraca; order Decapoda; family Parastacidae; genus Cherax; species Cherax destructor. The sequence goes on from WNWK01051636.1 coordinate 7,324, forward strand.
AGGACCCATAGACACAATACCAGACACAAAAATCTCTATGACATTCCACGTGTCCGGCTAAATATATACAAACGTTCAATGTACATTAAAGGGCCTAAAATCTGGAACTCCCTACCTGAAAACTCCAAAACTGCAGACTCAGCCACCATTTTCAACACTATCATCAAAAAACATCTTATCTCACTAACACACCCACCATCACCTAAACACACGAAAACCACCGATTCACGCACACACACACATCCTCCTTATCTACACCAGCACTGACCCAAAGGACAGTAAACATAAAATCCCGAATATAACTATTGTCTAATAATTCTGAAACTAGTCTTACGTTTGCCTATATACTCCAATATTGTAGCTTTAATAGAAACTGTGTAACATGCCAAGACAAAACCATTCTTAGTACTATTTTTTTTTACAATCTAAATATCCTGAACTACCTCACTATTGTAATTTGTAATACAATCTAGTTATCCTGAACTACCTCACTATTGTAATTTGTAATACAATCTAGTTATCCTGAACTACCTCACTATTGTAATTTGTAATACAATCTAGTTATCCTGAACTACCTCACTATTGTAATCTGTAATACAATCTAGTTATCCTGAACTACCTCACTATTGTAATCTGTAATACAATCTAGTTATCCTGAACTACCTCACTATTGTAAATCTATTTAATCATTTGAAATTTGTATTCATATGAAATTTGTAATATAGATTAAGAACTAGTATTAAGTCTGCCCGAAATGCCTAGCATGCCCAGGCATGCTAACGGCCATCTTTGTAATTATTGTCTATAGATGTAAAACACGCATTGTGATTTTTTACAAATAAACCTTGAATTGAAATAGTCTTGTATAGTGACGTGTCATGGGTGGGAGGCAGTGAGTGCACAACTCCGTCAGGCCTGCCTCACCAGGTCCTCACCCCTCCTCCACCCATGCCTCCACACTTCCCTCCCTCCTCCACCCACAGAGGGGACGGTAGACTCCTCTTCTCCATTCCCCACCACCACCATGAACCACCTGTGGTATGTGCCATGCGCCATTTTCCTTTCAGCCCGGGCTCACCACACAGTTTAAGGTATGGCGGATGATGCAGCAAGTTTGCCACAAAGCCAGGGAAACAGTGCACCCAACATTGGAAGAAGAGGCACATATCAGGTGTGTGGAGAGTATCGGGCACGCAACAGGAACGGCCTTTTTTTTATTACAATGGGTGTGCTGGATCACATACGCCCCCAGCAGAGCTCTGCCCACTGCCTCCACAGGCAGATGACAATTCCAATGGTATCCTCCTCAGTTGCGAAGATCTGATGGCATTCAAATCCACTGCTAGCAGTACCCTATACCACATTCCTAAAGCGGCTCGTCCATATGGGGCAGGGAAGTTCACAGAACTTAAGCAAGTGAATGAAGTGCCACCAACTTAGAAGCCCGAGGCACCATTATGGATTGGCGCAACCTACTCCTGTTCGGCAATGTCTGTCTTGCATTTCCTGAAAGACGAGGCAAACGGCTAACCACATCAGTCGTCAAGGCGGTGCGCAACTACCCAAAAACAGATATTTGTGTCCCTCTGCCCCATCATCGAAGGAACCACAGAGGTAGACCCAAGAAAATTCCACTGAAAACGAGAAATTTGCACACAAGTTAGCAAAAAAATCGAAGAAGGTAACACAGTGGGAGCAATCAGAATAATTACAAGTGACGACACTGTTGCTCCCAAGGATGAGGTCATAGCCCAAGCATTAAGAGACAAGCAACCAACAAGGGACATCATAGTCGTCAACAACAACCCTGAGGAAGACCTCATCACTGAACAACTAATTTTGCCAGAATCAGATGTCTATAAGACGATAGTGTCATTTCCAGCAGGATCTGTAGGTTACACTGGAATTCGACCACAACACCTCTAACAGATGGTAAATCCAGTACTCGGCACATCTGCATCAATTCTTCTCTCCGAGTTAACAACCTACGTCAACAACTGCCTGGCTGGGCGGATTCCAGAAGAAATTAAACCTTTCTTTTTTGGAGCCTCATTATGCAGGAATCGGACCCATTGCTGTTGGTAACACTCTTCGCCGTCTCGTTGCCAAAGCAGCAGTAAGAAACATTCACCTGGAAGCTGCCAGTTTACTCCAGCCACACCAACTGGGCTTTGGAGTCTCTCAAAGCAGTGAAGCCGCAGCTCATGAGGCAAGGGCGTACATCAGGGACTTACCTGAAGACAAGGCCGTAGTCAAACTTGACTTTTGAAATGCATTTAATATAGTAAAAAGAGATGTCTTGCCAGCAGTTCGGGATCGGTTCCCCAGTCTTTTTCCCTTCATTTCAACTGGATACAGCAAACCCTCAATTCTTTTGTTTGGCGAAAATGAAATTCACTCATCAAATGGTGTTCAGGAGGGTGATCCACTCTCTCCACTTCTCTTCTGCTTGGTAGTAAGAGAACTAACTTCCAGCCAACGCAATGAGCTCAACATCTGGTACCTGGACGATATCACTCTGGCATGTACTGAAGAGTTCCTGTTAGAGGACCTACAACTGGTGAAGATACAAGGAGAAGCCTTGGGACTCACCCTCAATCCCTCCAAGTGTGAAATCATCACAACGACTCGGGAAATAATCGATGCAGTGCAAACAATCCTCTCTGAAGTCTCTACTACCACTCCAGCCAAGAGCACCCTCTTGGGAGCACCGCTGGGTAACGAGGCCATCGACACAGTCCTCAAGGACAAACTGAATGACCTGAAAAGAATGGAGGAGAGAATAAGAGATCTCGATGACCATGATGCCCTGTATCTCCTCAAAAGGTGTCCTACTCTCCCAAGACTCACTTATTTCCTGAGGTGCGCACCCTCTTTTGACAAACCAACACTCAACGAATATGACTCACTCCTGAGATCAATCTTTAAGAAGGCACTGAATCTATCCCTGGAAGATCAGCAATGGGATCAAGCAACCCTCCCAGTGTGACTGGGAGGTATAGGGGAGCGCAAAGCAATGCAGATAGCTTTACCTGCATTTCTGTTTTCGTGTTTGGCTTCCAGTGGATTAGTCAAGGATATTGTCTCCGAACGCTTGAGAGGTGCGGTAGGAGCTCAAGACCCCATGTTCACTGAAGCAGCCGAGGGGTGGGACATCCTTGCCGACTCCTCCAGCAGACCAGCTCCTCCCAAAGAGCACAAACAGTCCCACTGGGACAAACCGATCATGGAAAAAATCGCCAACACAATGCTCACCAACACTTCAGGAAAGGACAAAGCTCGTCTCCTAGCAGTGAAGGCACGACATTCAGGGGATTTCCTTCTAGCTGTTCCCAATTCCTCTCTAGGCACTCGACTCGACCCACAGGCCATTCGGATTAACATAAGAAGGGAGGAACACTAACAGATTAGTTGCTCAACCCAATTTTCAAAGCTACCCAAGAAATAAGCTTTGATAATTCTATTTACTCATTTGCAAGTCCCACTAAAATCCAACCCCTCTCACTCATGAATTTATCCAACCTAAATTTGAAACTTCCCGAGGTCCTAGCTTCAATAACCCTACTAGGCAGACTGTTCCACTCATCAACTACTCTATTTCCAAACCAATACTTTCTTATATCCTTTCTAAATCTAAACTTATCTAACTTGAATCCATTATTGGGGGTTCTCTCTTGGAGAGATATCCTCAAGACCTTATTTATATCCCTTTGGTTAATACCCATTTTTCCACTTGTATACCTCGTTTGAAGGGTATATGCAAGGATTATCCCCGGAACAATGTCGCCGATGATCAGACCAACGAATGGATGCTAGTCGAATCTGAAGGGACGAAGCTGAAGTTGAAGAAGGTCCAGGAGACTGCTGTGAAAACCAGCAACTCTTTCTCATTGTTATCAGACGAATGTGAAGACATCCCAGCGAAGACCATCTCTACAAAGACCGTCGAGAACATCATGCACACCGCCAGTCGAGGTAAGAACATTGTTTTAGTTGGGAATAGTCAGATTAAGTTTATGGATAGGGAATTTTGTCTTAAGGATAAGAATAGGAGGCAGAGGGTGTGTTATCCTGGGGCTGGGATGAAGGTTATTGTTAGCCGTCTGGACGACATCATGAGAGGTAATGGGAGCAATCCTATTATCTGTCTCAGTGCTGGAGGCAACGATGTTGGCAGACGTAGGAGTGAGGAGCTGATTAGCAGCTATAGGTCAGCAATAGACAGAATTAGGAAGAAGGGTGGGAACCCTGTCATATGTGGTATTTTGCCAAGGAGAGGAGTTAGAAATGAATGGTTGTCCAGGGCAATTGGTGTAAATTGCTGGCTGGACAAATACTGTAAGGAAAATGCAGTAACATTCATTGACAACTGGGACCTCTTCTATGGCAGAAATGACATGTATGCCAGGGATGGGGTTCACTTATCTAGGTCTGGGGTGGGGGCACTGGCAACTGCAGTGGAGGGAGCTGTTAGGGCTTTAAACTAGAAAAAGTTAGTGTTATGGGTTATGGGGGGAAAAACAGTGAAGTCCCAGTGTAGTAATGTTATAAATTCTAGGAGAACTAGTAATAGGCAGAATAAGGTGGGTATTGGAACTACTCTATTTCCAAAACCCAAAACTTTCTTATATCCTTTCTAAATCTAAACTTTTCTAACTTGAATCCATTATTTGGGGGGTTTTCTTGGGGAGATATCCTCAAGACCTTATTTATATCCCTTTTGGGTTTAAAACCCATTTTTCCACTTGTATACCTCGTTTGAAGGGTATATGCAAGGATTATCCCCCGGGAAAAATGTCGCCGGGATCAGACCAACGAATGGATGCTAGTCGAATCTGAAGGGACGAAGCGGGAAATTGAAGAAGGTCCAGGAGACCTTTAAAACCAGCAACTCTTTCTCATTGTTATCAGACGAATGTGAAGACATCCCAGCGAAGACCATCTTTTACAAAGACCGTCGAGAACATCATGCACACCGCCAGTCGAGGTAAGAAAATTGTTTTAGTTGGGAATAGTCAGGGTTAAGTTTATGGATAGGGAATTTTGTCTTAAGGGGTAAGAATAGGAGGCAGAGGGGGTGTTATCCTGGGGTTTAAAAGAAG